>JARFOC010061189.1:0-17971 GCA_031763485.1 Osmoderma eremita | reverse complement strand
GGGTTCACGGAAAAAACGACAACGGACAACTAAATGACTTGATCGAGTTCAAACTTGCACTGAACGCGTATTACAATTTCCGCTTGTCGCCCCTCCATGTCCCGTGCTTCCCGAGTTGCCGTATCAAAGGCTATGTTGTCAGTCTCATTACTTAATTTACACACCCCGTACATTGAAATCGGCATCTAAAATGAAAATTTTGTATACTTGTATGCCTCGGTTGCTGTATGCCCGTCGTCGCTATGGTTCTTAAAACTGTAATTCTTAATTTATAATAAGGGTGACTGTGAACCGGTCTTTTAAAAATTTCACCGCTAATCCCCAAATTCGTCTTTTGAGTATGGTGCTAATGCTAATAGTGATTTTTTTAAAATAATAGATTATATTACTTTACTGACAAATGCATATGAAATTGTCAAATACCTAAATTTGTAGCTATAATATATATAAATTGATCTCCAACCTTAAACATTAATCGAACACTTATATCACTAATTTTCAGTTGTTAATAGTAATTGTGTACATGAAAATGGCATTACCAGCAATTTTAAGTTAACTACCGGATACAAAAACTATAAGCTATAAGAACAGAGTTTTAAAGTGCCTCCAAGGTTCCTATTTTACGATTTTTATTGTACATATACCAAATACTGCGGAACAGAAAGATGTAAAAGTGTAAAACAGTTGTGTTACATTTACATTAAACACGAGCCTCTGTAAAAATAACCGCAGAATCAATTCAGCCAAGGTCCCTTTTGACGCGTTCAAGATAAAAATCCTACTCTAATAATAATTAAAATAATTACGTAATGCTACCGCATACAGTAACCATACCTTTTTTCCTACAAATATATTGTACATATGTAGTGTGTACAGAATTAGTCAAAAAAATTGACCTAGAAAATAATAATATCCAACTATAGGGATATACATACAGAGTGAATTCTTACCAGCTGCGGATAAGCTCAGTAGACTAAAAGAAACGGCTAGATGTTTCAATTAGTTAGAACAGCATGCGTATGCTGTTCGGATGTTGGCGAACATTGGCTTGTTTCATCTTTATCTAATAATAATAATAATAACAATTCACACCTCTCCCCAACAGAGTAAGCCAATTATAGGGGATCAAAGGCGGCCATGAGTTATTATTATTACACCTGCGTAATAATACATAGATACATCGGCGAAATGACACATTAGACTTTCAATGCGCAGCACGAGCAGGTGCACTCGGTATGTATGTATTACAGCTACAATGTGTTATTGTAATTTTCTATATTAGTTGAAGTGTCAAGGTTGGTGCAAGGTAATTTTGCTAAAGTTAGAGTATACAATATATAAAAAATTAATGAATGAATGATAGACAGGCTGCATGATAAAAATATTTGTTTCATTCATCTGTCAAATAGAAATTTGAACACATTTTAACAACATACTCAAATTTCTGTGTTAATTAAGACAAAACTATAACTAACTATTTAGTAACATCCTGGTTTTGAATGATTTTATATTTTCTATATACGAGGTGTGTAAATTAAGTAATGAGACTGACAACGCAGCGTTTGATATGGCAACATGGGAAGCACGGGACATGGTGGGCAACAAGTGGACATTGTAATACGCGTTCAGTGCAAGTTTGAACTCGATCAACTCATTTGGTTGTCCGTTGTCGTGTTTTTTCCGTGAACCCGGTTTTCGTACTGCGTTCTACAAATGAAAGACATTAATTTCGAGCAACGGTGTGCTATCAGGTTTTGCTTCCGACTTGGGCGAAGGGCAACAGAACACCGGATATCTACCTATGGGGAACGTTAAAGAAGAAAGTGTTCAGACCCACCCAGAACTGAGAATGCATTGCGTGAGAAGATCGTCTCGTTTTTCAGGAATCTGCAACAACGTGTGTTCGCGAATATGTTTGAAAATCTGCGTAACCGTCGTGAACAGTGTCTACAGATGGGCGCACATTTTGAACATGTATACTAATACAAACAAAAATGTGTAAGTAATAATTAATACATATATGTATTGCTGTATATTTTGGCGCATACTGTATATTCTATACATTTTAATTTGCATTGTTGTAAACCACTTAAATATCGACAACAAGGTCTTTGATAACCCACTTATTTCTTCAAGGGATTTCACCTTCGCATTTTTAGTTCGATCCAACATCGTATCCAATGTTCGACGCATCGTGTAGCGCAGGTTTAACTTGAAATTGATCGCATCTTATTTCAGAAATCAGATTAATAACTCCGTCTGGGGTACTGGCAAGTGGATCGAGTATATGTGCCGATCCCAAGTTCGGGTAGATGACGAGGATTGGTCTAACCATCGTATTATAATATTTTACAATTCGCAAAGAACCGACTAAAAGCTCGGAAAATGAACGCTGGAATACGTTAAATATAACCACATGGAATATCGTGAAATATTTAAAAGAGGCTACCGCTTAAGCAAAAAAAAGGTTAAGTAAAACTAATTTCTCGAAAAATAAACGATCGATTACGTGATAACACCGTTATATTGCAAAACACGTAAGCTTTTAAACTCAACCCGCAGTGCAATTTAAGAATTTTGGGGTTGACACTCCTTCGATTAGCAAAACATGTGTTACGTGACTTTTTTTCTAAAAATTGATATAATCGGTTTCTCACGCGAGCATATGGTATATATGTACCTATATACAATCCATTCCTGCTCCTGATGACCTAATTGGTTTTTGTTTCATAGCCTATTAGTGTCCATTGCAAATCCATAGTTCTAAATTAGCACTGTTCGTGTAGCTTACATATTGTAATGGAACGGTACAATTAAAAGATTTTTATTTAACAAAGTTAAATACGATAGAAATTTTAATGTCAGTACAGTTTTGGAAATGTTTAAGTTGATATTGTTACATTATTAGTATACCTTGTAAAAAGGAGTTGTGTGAGCTGGTGATAAAGTGGAGGTGACATGAAGAAGACACGAGCTGTCAAGCTGCGTCGAATCTCAGGAGGCGAGATGTCATTTTTGACATTCAGGCGACATTACTTGACCCGACTGGTACTGTTACTGAATTAAAAGTCATCTTCGACTCCGAAACCAGAGAGAAATCATTAATCCAGAAAAATTGGTCGTGAGTCGGAGAGATAAAGAGATCAAAGACCAGGAAGCAATCAAGGCGGGTTGGCTGTATCAAACCCCAACTCCCTGTCTAATTTGGTAGCAGCGTCGAATCAGCAGTTTGGAACCCGAAGAGCTAAATCCACCAACTCTACATTGCATTTATGCCGATTGATTCGTTACGCATTTCATTTTTATTCATATTCATATTAATAGTAAAACGGGGCCCCAAAATTGCACGACTTGAGAAACTGAGGAGCTAAGTGTCATATGGTGGTCATATGAACCATTTTCAAAGTTAATAGAAATTAAATTAAGTTTCTATTTTGACTAAATGACATGTTTAAATTTATTGTAATAGTACCCTTACTATATCTATACCAGATATCTAAAGTGTTGGCTTGGCCTTGTCATCAGCGTGATAAATCTCCGCACGAACCTTGAATAGTCGAATGTCACTTGAGTAATCTAAAAATTGATTTTCCGTGGCAATTACATAGGACATCGCTAACGTGGACTAACAGGCGACTGCAGCACCACGCGCATCTGTCGCCCAGGTTTGCTGCTTCCACGTTTTCCACTGGCGCTATGACGATAGTCAAGCACGAGGAAATCGGTTCATTAACGACAAGGAGTAAAAATAAAGTACCGATTGTGACCTTGCTCTAGCTGCGGGGAATATAAACAAGCTTGACGAGAGTACCAATTAATTATTGTTTGAAAAATTATTCGATAAAAAATGTGCAGAATATTTTTTTCCGATCCCCGAATTTGGACGTCCATAATACGAAGGCTACTCTTAAAACAACTCCTCAAATTATCGAGAAAGTTTCTCTTCCAGGGATTATTTGGTTTTGATTTTTGGTAGAAGAAAATAGTAATAAAAGGTTGTAGAGTAGATGTGTGTCCACACCGGCGCCTCGCCCTCAGCCTGTTACATAGTAGAGATGGGCAATGTAGTTCCTACTAGTTCATTCTCGGTCCGTCTTACGAAAGGAACGACTCCACCCGAGTCGTTCTTTAGGAACTAGATCTGGACGGTACATTTTAACTGCGTGACGTGTTGCTGCAGCGCCATCGGTATCTTTCAAGAAACGACTCTGGTTATACGAGGTGTGCAAATTAAGTAATGAAACTGACAACGTAGCGTTTGATATGGCAATACGGGATGCACGGGATATGAAGAGGCGACAAGTGGACATTGTAATACGCGTTCAGTGCAAGTTTGAACTCGATCAAGTCATTTTTTCCGTGAACCCGGTTTTCGTAGTGCGTTCTACAAATGAAAGACATTAATTTCGAGCAACGGTGTGCTATCAGGTTTTGCTTCCAACTTGGGCAAAGGGCAACAGAAACTTTTGCACAATTTCAGCAGGTCTACTGAGACAGTGTTTTGTCAAAAGCCCAGGTTTTTCGGTGGTTTAAGGCATTCTCAGAAGGAAGAGAGGCGATGCGAGATGAGCAACGCAGCAGCGGAAGGCCTTCAATTGCAAGAACCGATGTCGACAAAATCCGCGATTTTGTGCGTTCAGATAGTCGATTGACGGTCAGAATGATCGGGGGAACAGTTGAATTTGTCTCACACCACCGTTCATCAAGTTTTGACCAATGAATTGGGAATGAGAAAGTTCTGCTCGAAATGGTTCCAAGAAACCTTTCGTAGGAACAAAAGGACATCAGGAGAGAAAGGTGCCTGACTTTTTGGAATCGATTGAAAATAATGAATTTTTTTTGGAACGTGTCATTACTGCCGATGAGAGTTGGGTTTTCGAGTGTGACCCGGAAACAAAACGCCGAAGCATGGAATGGCACACTTCGGGCTCTCCAAAGCTCAAGAAAGCAAGAATGAGCGAATAAAAGATCAAGAGCACGCTGATTTGTTTCTTTGATAGCCAGGGTATCATTCGTAAAGAGTTCGTGCCTCAAATTCAGACAGCTGATCAACATTTTTACCGAGAGGTTCTCGAAAGACTCCGAAAAAGGATCATACGTGTGAGACCAAACATCAAGAATGATTGGATCCTGCATCACGACAATGCGCCTCACAGCAGGCTGTAGAGTATCACCACAACAATTAAACAATAAGCCACTCATTGTAAATCTGAATACGAGATTCTACTAATTTTCAGGAAAACGAATACATATACCTACTTAGTAATATATACGTTCCCAATATAAATCTTATTGTTAATTTACAAACGCGGCAGTCTAAAGTCGATAATATAAACAAGCTTGTAAAGAAATGAACGACAACAGTTTTTTGTTTCAATGTAAGGCAGCGACTGGCGACTGTACGGTTTAGTTCTTTTGTACCGACTCCGATCGGACCGACACATCTGTCGTACAACGTATACCGTATACGTTTAGAATGTGTAGTGTGTATCCTGACACGGGACTCGGACCGATATCGGTGCAAACTGCGGAGCCGTTCCTTTTAGTTGCAAGTTCGAATTCATTCTTTTGTACCGACTCCGACCGGAACGACACATCTCTAGTACATAGGCTTCTACGTTCGCCTCATCGACAAGTGAAAACACGAATAATTTTAAGTGTAAGTGACCGCTACAACGCCTCAAGCAGCGCCTGGCGCGTAGCATGGCACCATCGCCTTGTACAGAGGTGTTGAGCTTAGAATGGTCTTGCCACAAGAAGATTTGACAGAACCTGGCCCCAAAATCTGGTTCAAAACTAAAATAATGTTCGTAGAATAATAACATCATTGGATGTTTCTCCTCCACACGCAGAACTTTTAACATATTTACTTAATACTCTGAAATGTTGTAGTCTAGTTATTTTCCATGATCCAATCTTAAGATTATCCATAATCTCTGCGCTGGGTTACTTTTCTTTTTCTCCTTTCTTTTACTCTCTTATCTAAAGGTTATCTAGTTTAGCTCTTTATTCAGAACCACGAAATATTCGAAATGTTGTCTATCCTGTTGAAAGTTTCCAAACCAATAACGAAAATTTAAACTGTTTAAGAAACATTTTGATTCAGAGCCACGTTTAAAAATATGCTACAAACCGTTTCTCTCGGCATCGCCATTTCGATAATCATTTTAACCTAAGTCTAAGTTGTCTGAGTTTGTTCAAAATTGATCATTTATTCTGAATGTAGTACTAGTTGCACTTTGGTTAAATATGTTAGGTATATCTATCATACTTTGTTTCTATTCTGCTACTATTATTCAATCTGTATATTTGTATATATGTATGTGTATATCATGATAAATTCAAACTTCTTTTACAGCCAGATCGGCTTTCGCTACTAGAAAATTTCGGTTTGGGGGAAGGGATTGGGCCCTTCCCCCAAACCGAAATTGTCTACTCTCTCCTTGGCCCAAAACGTTCCATCGATCCGAAGGGTCCGCGTTGGTCCATGTCTGCAGCACGGCAACGAGAGAACCAGTCCCTAAACAGCCTTGGGAGTCTGCGAGAGGCGAACTCGAGGCTTTCGAGTCGATAAAGTCGAGGGTCGAACCGTTGTACGTAATTTGACAACTTGTTTTTCAGCCATTGTGTGACCGTGACCGTTAAATGTGTACTTGAGGGGGCTCCCCAACGATTGGGGTTGCGATAATTGATTTTGGTATATCTTATTTTGACCGTTAAATCTCCCACGTTAAGAAAAAAAAGAGAGAAACGCCGAATCGTATGATGATAAGAAAAAGTCATACATTTAATAAGTGGCAAAAATTATGAAACACAATAATCATCATTTTTGACAGATATTATTCGTGTAGCTATTGTCGTTATTTCGAATGGAACATCATGACAATCAAAAAAATTTATTCGCATAAAGTAAGAAAAGTGTTTACTTCTGGCTTTTACAAAAGTAACTTGTTATAATAATAATTGGTGTTTATTTAGAAAAAAAGGTTACCATCAACAGATGGATTTTAGGATTTTTGCTTTTGAGGGAAACGGCGACATCTGAAATCAAAAAACTATTGGATTTTAGCAAATCACAATCCTAAACGAAAATCATTATTTTCATCAAATTTTCAAATGCTTTTGATTTTGAGCGGCATTTTTCCAGGAAGTTTATTACTCTTTATTTAGATCTGCCGAGCTTTTTCAGCGAACATATTTGAGTTAATAATAAGAAAAAATAACAATATGTATATGTATGGTTTTCGATTGATTAACTCACAAATCGCGAGGGCACACTTTAGTGTTCTCCTTTTTTTAAATTTATATTCTGTGTTACCCCACGTCTTGGAAGCCAAATGTTGTAGCGGACTACTTGGTCATATTAATTATATTTAATTTATGTTAAATTAATATAAGCCTCACGTTATGAGCAACCAAAAGTTGTAGTGACCCCCTCTATTTTATTAATTTTATATTAATTATGTATTGCTCCACATATGGGAGCCAAAATATTGCAATTATCTCCGGGATATTATATATATCTTAATTATATATAGCCCTATGTTAGGAGCCATAATTGTGTAACGCTTTATATGGATAATGTTGTTAATATACCCTAGGTGTTGTTAATTAATTTTTAACAACTACGTTATTGTACCAACAAAATATGGAATGAGTTAACGAGATGCTTAACTCACCAGCTTGTTAGGTATTGTATTCGTTTATCAGTATTTAAAACGCGGCGTCTTGGGTACGGTACTTAACTGTATTAATTAAAATTAATCGTAATCTCGAAAACATTTATTAACTATAGATCTGCAGGAATATTCAAATTGTAATAACAATAAAGAAAATATAACTTTAAAAATAAAACACTATAATTATAAACACCCTCATAATGGTTTCGTTCTATGTCAACACAAATATACCTATATAAATTACACTGGTTAACAAGATTTTTGCCCAAGCACAAAAATGTCTGATTCCCATATACTTTTGCATACTGAAATCAATTATGTTTTCAGGATTTCTACATCACCCTTAGTTTTTGTGTTCCAGGGTATTCTCTTATCCACCTAACATATGCATGCATAGATATGTAGTATAAGAGAACATGTCTTGACGTTGTTTCAGTTGTCGGCTAGAGCTCGCAACTGATCAAGCAGCATACAATGGTTAATGTTTGAACATGTCTTGACGTGTAAGACCTGCATTTCCCATTCCTTTGGCTCATGAAAGAATCTTATGACAACATGAAGCTTCTTTTGGAAAAAAATAAGTAAGCGACTTTAAATGGAATATTTGTGGCCATTTGAAAGTTTTTTCACTTTAGCTCGGCATGCAACTCGGTTACACAAAGTATTGTTGTTCCCTCTGTGAATGGGACAGTATAAAAACAAAGAGTGGCCAAAACGAACTTCACTGACACCAGGAAATATGAACGTCATTGGTACCCGACTTGTTGATCCTCAAAAAAATTATTTGCCCCCTTTGCACATTACGCTTGGGTTGATGAAAAACTTTGTCAAAGGTATGGATAAAACTTGTTTGCATATGTGAGAAGTAAGTTCCCTAAGATCAGCGAAGGAAGGTATTTTTGTGGGACCTCAGATCATACAGCTACTTCGAGAAGAAAAATTTGTTGAAGCGCTAAATGGAATTGAAGCAGCATGGTTGTCTTTTAAAGAGATTTGCGCCGACTTCTTGGGAAATCGAAAAGTCGAAAACTACGTGGAGATTGTTAACAATCTACTGGCCTCATATAAACCCAGGGGATGCAACATGAGTCTAAAAATACACTTTCCTGACTCGCACTTGGACTTTTTCTCAAGAAACCTTGGAGCAGTCAGTTACGAGCAGGGGAAAGATTTCACCAGGACATTCTACTCAAGGAGAAGAGATACCAAAACAAATGGAGCCCTGCTATGTTCGCAGACTATTGCTGGACGCTGAAGAGAGATGTTTCTGATGTAAAGTACAGCCGAAAGTCATATATCAGCACATTTTCCAAGTAAATACATATATCACTTTGTACGGCATTTTTCATGTTTTATACACATATTATAATACCGAGAAAGCAAAAATGATTGTCATGTCTGAAGTTGCAGTAAATGAATAAGAAAAAGACAAACAAATATATATATATATAACAGGTAGGACAATGGAAGACAAGGTTGCTGCAAACTTCAGGCATGACAATCATTTTTGTTCTCTCCGTATGTACTTTCACAAAACTTCATTGCTTTGTGAATCTGAAACCCTGCCTTCTGAAAACAGATATGAAATAAGTGTAAAAAGTACTACCAAGTTCACCCACTTTACAAAATAAATCTGAAATTTTGTTTACCAGTGTAATTAACATGTTTTAATTTGTTTTCGCTACCTACTCTTGCCTTGGGCCGGAGTTCTTCAAAGCTCAGGGTCCTTAACATTATACCGTTTTTATCACCCTATTGTTACGCCACTGCACCGAATACACCTTAACCCAAGCAGCAGTGATAAATAGAGTTTCAACGATACCTCGGTTATGTTCATAGAAGCGAAACTATTTGCCGTATGCTTTTATTAAAATTCAAATTGGAGCTTTTTCAATACAACGTGGTTTGACAACTTCTTTTCTGTGGTATACAATAAAAATTATTGCATGCTCTAGAAAAGAAATATATTTAATATACAAAACGGATCGATATAGATAAGAGACACAGTTATTTGGAAGATGCTCGGCGGAGAGGCTCACCGAAGGTCACAGTCGGCGCATTGCTCTTCGAGGCGAGTTAGAAAAACTGCGGAGGTCAACACACTATAGACAACAATCCAGGAGCAGTCAACAACCCAAACTAAACTGAAGCTGGGACGGTTATCCAATGGTTACATTTACATGTGTATAGATAGTACAGTATAAACTACTTCCTAATGACTAATGACATTTAATGGCTCCAGGGTTAATTATATATAGACCTGATGATGGAATAGAAGAACAATCGAAGAGTGTCCATTCAAAACAGGCCATGTCCACATTTGATAATAGTTTTAGTTATTCTATGTGTATTCAACATCAAATATTGGTAATATAAAACTGTTTAATGAATCTAAATTCTATAAATATACATACATTGTTCCTTCAAAACAAGACAAATCTATCAGTAAAATTCGTCAATTTTCGTCGAATATCGACTTACTAATATAATAACTACTGTCCGGTAGGTTTAGTATTTTGTTTCCATCACAATCCCACTGCTACTTAAACTACTTGCATATGATATTGGTGAAATAAGCGATGCACTATTATTAAACAGAAACAGACATCTCTTCTTAGACACGCAATTGCAAAGGGGATATAACGGGAAGTATTTGTGCGTTCCCGATCTAAAATTGTCAAACCATAGTAATAGTACTAATAATAAATCAGGTATATTGTTATAGAATGGGTTAAATACGATTTTAAATCAGTTAAGATAATGTTGCAACAAAATTTCTAATGCCAAAAATGTCATAGCATCCTTTGAAACAATGGATCCCAAATTTGGTCAGATTGTAAACGGGACAAGAGCATTTTTTCCGACTATTGGAAGAACGGCTAGAAAGGTAATGCAAGTGAAACTAAAACGAAATGGTGAAGGGACGAGGAGGAACAGAAGGACAATACATATATTGTGATAGAAATTAGATATGGACCAGAGTTTCTTTAGAATTGATATTTCCCGACTAGATAAGGTTCTAGTTCTGTCTAGGGAAGACAAGGATCTACCCTATATAGGGTGTGCATAATAATTGCCGCAACTTACACGTGGCCTCTTGTTAAATTCTGAATCGAAAATGTTCTCGAATTTCGGACTTTTAGTCCACAAATAAGCGTTATTGTTCGATATCTGTTGATAGAGATAGTTGCAATTTAGAATAAATAAGAATTCTCTAATACAAATCTTTAATCGTAAACGTTTTCTTTTTGACTTCAACATTTCTTCATAAACATTTCTTTATTGCGACACACGAAAAACACATTTAGTACGGTGATTTCAAGTATCAAACCCATTTATCACTACCACGTCAGGCATTTTGCGGTATCCCGTAGAATTTTTGCATAGCGTTTTGCTCATTTGCAAATTTTTCAAATATCGTTAATAAATGTAAATGCTTAAACTGAGCTAATTGAAAGACATTCCAAATACATGCAAGTAATTAACATTGTGTGCGTATAATAACTCTGCCCCAATAATAGTTTAGTAAAAAACAATTTTCATTTAGAAGTCGGCAAAAACCGTGTTGACCAGTGTTACCAAAAGAAGTCGATTTCGTTCATTCCTATTCCTAGCTAACATAACATTGATTTCCCAAGAGAATTTCTTTTATATTTCTGTTCGATTTCAGAACAAATATGCAACTTTATTTTCGGAAAAATCTTTCAGTTATTACCACACGAAAGAAGTTTCGATGTGGCGACTGCCATTGCGTCAGCTTATACGAATTACGCAAACGTATGTATGTTGTTTAAGGTTCTTTTTTCCGGAATCTGGTTTATTTACATGGATTCTTTTTGATTCTTCGAGTTCATCGACACAGAATAGTGTATACGCTACGCTTGAGAAGAGATGACTAGATTGGATATGTAAAATACACAAAGACGGTCAACAACGGAAGAGGAGTTATACACGAGGATTCAAAATAAAATGGACGGGCAATCTGTTTAATAAATGTAATATATTGTTTTAAAAACCGCACGACTATCTAGAAAATGTCTTCTTTTTATCTTAATTCGTCCTTTTCTACCTAATGGTGCAGAGGTGTTAGACTTAAGAGTTGAGCATTCTCCATTAATTCCCATCGCGTGCTATCTTCTCAAAATCCCTCCAGTTGCAGTTTCTTTTTTGTAGTGAATCTGCCATGCCGTTGTTCCATGATTTAATAGGTCTTCTCCGTTTGCGTTTCTTGTCAGAGCCGGCTATTCATGACCACCTGACCATAATCATACTAACGGCCATTTATCCACTTTATTCGTAACAAATTCGACCATGTACCACTCCCGCATTACACTGTTTCTAATTTTATTCCTTCTGGTGACGCCCATCACTGTTCTGAGGTAGCAGCGCATTGCACTTGCTTGTAAATAAAGCGCACGTTATACACCCGTACGTTAGAACTGATACAGACACACTGTCAAAGAACGACTTTCTATTCCTTGTGTAAACGCTTTGTTTAGTATCCGGTACATCTTGGTGCTTGCTATTCTATATCTAGTTCTCCTCGCGATTTAATTACAGAACCCAAATAGTTAAAGTTATCGGCTTGCTTTCGATAGCCCTTGTTATTAAGGCTGTTGATATTTTTTTGCCGCCGCTAAAACTTTTATTCACATTAATGCTCATGCTGAATTTTCTGAAGCTGTTGTTCCACTCATTAACAGTCCTTTACAGATTTTCATCAGATGTTGCAATGATCCACACCTCCTGGAGGATTTTCACACCGACTAGTACTTTCTTACATTTTACACAGCACTACCTCGCAATTTCATCCATTAGCATTACAAACAACAGAGGACTCAGGACACTAACTCGTGTAACCCCCAGATTTGTCATAAATTCTGCCGATTGTTCTTGCGAGTTCTATTATTCCATACCTACCCGTACAAGCTCTTAATTGAAGGAATTAATTGCCAATCTACTAGTTTGCTTGCTAGTATCTCCCATATTTTGTTTCTTGGGGCAGTATCGAATGTCTTATCTATATCAACAAAATACACAAACAAAGTGTTCTAATCCAGGCAGTGACTTTCCTATGAACTGTCTTGTCGCAAAGATTAAACCTGTAGTGTCTCGGCCAGGTCTAAAACCACAATGATTATCATCTATAATAATAACAATATTGGTTTATTAGCCCAACAGCATTACTGGCATCTACAGGACAGGCGTTATATATTAATAACTAAAATTTGTATTTATAATTAACTTAAAAGTATTTTGTGAGTAAATGTGTACAAACAAAAACTAAAACTAAACAAATCTAATTTTCCTACAGTTCATTAAGTAAGTGATTAAAGATTTTTACCAGGTGATAAACAGGAGATTTGAACATTACATTAGTTCTAGCCTTAGGCAATCCAAATTTATTAACAAAACGAACATTATTGAATGGTACATTAAAGTCAAGTAGACACAAGAGCTGAGGACAATAAACTTTATTCTGCAATACTTTAAGTAGAAAATTACTGCTGTATAGGTTTCTACGGTCAGACAAGCTTTGGATATTCTGAGCATCCAGCAATAGGCCGTCCCGTCTATTTTATACGTTAGAAATTAAAAAAAAAATGTGTTTGTATTTTCTCTATAGTTAACAGACGTAGTGTGGAAACCATAACAGTCAACCATACTCAAGTCGACTTCTCACCACACTACGACCACGACTACTTACCAGGCTTTCATTGTGTGTGGGTCTTCGAAATTTCGACAACTTCTGATAAGGAATCCAGGGTTCCCGGATGCAGTTAATGTCATACAATTAATATGGTCAGCAAAAGAAAGATGTGCTTTCTAATTATCCCAAGCTTCCTCTCCTAAATTATCTCATACATTTTTACAGGATTCCTCTGTAATTAGTGCATTTTCTGGATTGTCCTTAATAAGGGGTCTAATCCCTGGGGATGTGTCCAATTCTCCAAGCAGTACCTATCTATAATTTTATGAAGTACGTGCAGTGCTTCACATTTCATCAGCTCAGCCCTTATATTGTCATCTCCTCTGTTCATTCATTAAAAAAAACTCTTCTTGTTCCTCAAGCGGTTTCGCGTCCAATTCAATATTTAAATTTTCTGCAATTTACTGACATTTTTCCATAATTTCCCGTTAATGATAAATTTCCATTCTCAATATATGTTAGTTTACTCGTTCCATCCCTCTTTAGATTTTTTAGGGTATTATACAGCAATTTAGCATTATCTTTACTATCCCTTTCCATTTCGTGTCCATAGTCGCGTTGTTCCATAATAACATTGAGAATTTGAAAGGATGAAGAAGCAATTGCGAACGTAGGACTTGTAGGATATCAGTTAAATTATGCGATAATTTATCATATATAATTCACTGTATTTGTAAAATCAAACACTAAAAATTTTCCGGACTTTTACTTAGTGTATTTTTATTCACATTGTTCTAGTTAGTTCCAGCATAGAAAAAAGTGCTTTTATTTCCCACGTTCTTTTACCTAATCCACTTAAGAGGGACAGGAATAGACAAACTTTCTCAATAATGACTGCATATTACATGAAGTTATTGCCATATCTCTTTCCCTAAAAACTCATTCATTGATAGTAACGGATTTAAAGCTGCATTTTTGAGTATATTACATGTGAATTATGTTAAAATACCCTGCATATTGTCGTACATCTTGTTTTCTCTTTTTAATTTTTTTTTTTGCTAAATGGAAGGTTCAATTATTAGGTACCGTACACACCGTTTGAGAATTGTGAAGGGAAAGCAGATTACTTTCTGTTTCTGGGGATTTGTTCTGACTCTCTCTTTTTTTCTATTTTGAATCCGACTTTGTAACCGCGTACTTAGAGAGTTCAGAGTTATAATCATTGAATACTTTCGGCCTTTACTTAGTGAAGGTCCATTATTAATAACCAATGCAATGTTATGAATCGTTCACAAATTTTATTACGAAGTAACAATTGTTTCGCCACACAGTGGCTCCTTCAGACAAACTAAAAACTAATATAATATAACTTTGTCGTTATTTTATGTCAAATTTTTACAAAGAAACTATATACAAGTTTGTTAATTTCCAAACGTTCTAACAAATCCAATTTAGCACCTTTGTTTTCTATATGCAAAATTTTAAAATCACAATTAAAAATATGGTTTTCTTCTATTACAGGGTTGGCGAAAGTCAAATCCTGCTTTTTATTTCTGTCAGAAGTATAGTTCAGAAATTCCTTTTTCAAAAATTCTGCTAGTTTGACCAAAATATACCACATCCACATATCAACTTATAGACACCAGATTTTTTATTTGTTTCAGTTATATCCTTATTGTTTTTAATAAATTTTGGTAAATGATTATTGGTTTTATAAGCAACATTAATGTTTAACACAAGTTCCAAAATGGCTGAAGGAAACAAGATTGTGATAAACAGAGGAGTAAGACAAAGGTGTTATGCAGCACCCACACTTTACAACGTATAGATTGATCAAATAATCCACGGCTGGCAACGTATGGCACCAAAGAGGATCATAATAAACCCACACTATTTTCTAAATATGCTATTTCTTACTGACGGTCAGGTGCTTATCGCACCAAATGAGGATACATTATAAAAACAGCTACACGGCGCAAATAAAATAATAAGGTAGAGTGTGACGGACGAATATCTACAAAAAAGTAATGGAACATTGAGGAAGAGATAAAATGAACAAAAATAGTCCTAAATAACAAACCCATGCAACAAATCTCTCAGTTTAAGTACTTAGCATGTGATATCATATACACATGACATAGATTACATCTACAAAATCCATAAATTCTAGTCCGTACGGATTATCTCCTGATTATTTAAAAACAAGGCCAGACTTGACACACAAATTCGCTTATACAGGATGTTAACGATCTTGTGATTGTATTTTCAAGGGGTGATTAAACGTCTTAACATAAGGTAATTAACGTAAAAATATCTTAACAAAGTTCCATAATAAGAGAGATATTAACGTTAAAAAAATTTAGTTTTTCAAGATATTTTTACGTTAATGACCTTATTTGAAGATGTTTAATCACCCCCTGAAAATAAAATCACAAAAGCGTAAACAGCCTGTATAATGTCCTCGCAGTTGCAGTAGTACTATACGGAAGTGAAAAATGAACAACAAAAATAAAAGAACAAAGAATCAGAACAGCAAAGACTAAGAAAAATAAAAAGACAAAAATAAACGGAATAACCAGGGAGGATAGAATAAGAAACGAAATCATACCGAATGAACTTAAAGTATAACCACCGAAGGGGAAGATGTTGAGATACAAAGAGAAATGGAAGGAACACATAGCCTGGGGGATTAAGGATGTTCAGACGAAGTATAGGTCGTCCCATAAAACGTTAGTGAGACGGAACAGGTCGCAGACCTAAGCTGATAAAAGACACAAAGGCGAACATCTCTAAAATAACAACAGGTACAATAAAATTCCGCGGAGTATTATTTACAGAAATAATACTCAAATTGTGAAACAGATCTTTTATTACCCAGCCTATATTTAACGGCAGCGACTGTATTCTATTATACTAGTTGAAAGGAATTTACAACGTAAATGGATAATGACAGTCAATCTAAAATTGTTTCCCATTCCCTTATAGACATACACATACATTTGAAATTTACCTCTGATAAATAAACATGTAAGCCTCATTACTGTACGTATGTATGATGTATCATATCGTTGCTAGATATTAACTTTTATCCGGTATTTTATCAAGTTGGCCATGGACATAAGTAATTAGGACAATTTTTGCTTAACGACTAGGGTTTGAACTGAAAATTCGACGCTGGGTACCGTGACAGAATAGAAGCTGTAATTCTCCCAATTATTGTAATTATTAAACCATCATGTATTATAAGTAGATGCGTACATTATTATGATCATTGAGTTATCTTGGTGTTACGTCGAGGTTAGGACCGTACTTAATGTCGTTTAGTGTTTCGAAAATCTTAAATAAATAATTACACTGGTCAACAAAATTTCAGAGTTATTTTGCCCCACGAGGTAAAGAGGGTGAACTTGGTAATACTTTTCACACTTATTTCATATCTGTTTTCAGAAGTTTTCTATCAGGTAGGGTTTCAGAGCAAATGAAGCAATGAAATTTTATGAAAGTATATTGTAATGCGGTATATATGACTGAATGCGAGCATGGTCCATTAAGGTACTGATGAGGCGAGAGAGGGCGCTTCAGGCGATGTGGACCATGCGGGCACAGCGTTAATTAGATGACAACGCGGTTGCTTAGAGTTTGTATGTCAAAACACCCAATATCAATATTTATTAATCTCTATAACAACAATAGAACTCTAAGCAACCCTGTTGCCATCTAATTAACGCTGTGTCCGCATGGTCCACATCACCTGGAGCGCCCTCTCTCGCCTCGTCAGTACCTTAATGGAGCATGCTCGCATTCAGTCAAATATACTACATTACATTCGGCCGTCCTGTAAAATTAATGTCTCCGTTAATTAACTTTACTTACCCTTCTAACAAGTCAATGAGATCTTGATGATCCATTGATTCGTCAAAATTTTCGTCATCATTATCGTTGCCATCGCCTGGAACGTAAGTACTACAGTAACGCCTTACAGAGTCTACAGACACCACCGCCGTGAAGTTTTTATAGCCTCTAATACCCTTTATAGCTCCAATCTCATAACGATCATTACCAAGCACCTTTAATACTTTGTAGGGGCCATTATACTTTGTAGGGGCCATTATACTTTGTAGGGGCCATTATACTTTGTAGTAAGTTTTCGATTAACATCTTTACCCACCACCACGGTGCTTGCTTACCGCCAGAGCACTAAATCACCCTCCTTGTAAATGGTTGCAACCTTTCGTCGTTTGTCATAATATGCTTTCATTGCTTTGCTTCACCGAGACAGGTTTTCTCTCGCTTTGCGCCGACGCGGTACCAACGCCTTACTAATTTACTCATATGACTCAACGTCCATTGAGTTAACCTTTTGAACACCTTCTGCTAAACCGCCATTTGACCACCACTTCCACCATGGGCGAACAGAAGTCGGGCTGGAGAGCTTTCTTAGACAAAAAGAGCAATCGGTAACATGATCTAATTTTTCCCTCCAAATCATAGGAATAGCAGAAGGCATATGTCGTTTACCTTTTGCCCACGCTGTAAGAAGTCTGACACACGTAGCACAGCAAATCTGGGGAGCCCAGCTTTTGTCTTCATCACCTACTTTACACTTGAAATACTGCTCATAGCACTTTTTAAGGAGAGGTGT
>JARFOC010061169.1:0-17974 GCA_031763485.1 Osmoderma eremita | reverse complement strand
TATGTTATATTCTTTTAATGTCGACACAGTCTCTGAGCATATTAAGCATACAGCTTTATCTTTGACGAAAGTGAAAAGAAAATCAAATTTCCACTTTTCTTGGAAATGCCTGTGATCATCCGCAACCTTCCGTTTTTTTTGTTTGCTGTTCCGACTTGCTATTATGGATTAAAAATTTGAAAGTTAAAGAAATTTGTAGGAAAACTTAATTTTGAATAAAAAAACTCTAATATTACGTTTTTGACAATAATATTGCACTCACGCCTTTCAAGAAACATAAGAATTGCTAAAATTGCTAGTTAACAGCTTACCAGTCTGACTGATTGTGTCACAGAAGCAAACACAAAGAAGCACAGACGAGGCGTGTTCGTATTGCATGTTTGAAAAGTCGCCGTCAAGTGAGTAACTCGTCACAAAAAAAAATTTCGGTTTTTAATAATTAATTTTATAACAATATATTGATGGGAGAAAGTCGATAAAATATATTCAATTTTAGAAATGCTTGGCGGGCCGCATAAACATGTTTAACGGGCCGCGTGTTGCTCATCCCTGACTTAGATGAAGCAATAAATTATTGCGGAGCTAAGTCACTAATTTGAGTTGCGTTTTGTTCCTAACTGGATGGTGTGACCATCATTGTGTCTCTAACGAGTATCCGTCAGTCGATACTTCTTTCCCCAAAATTATAATTATTGACGCTCCTGAGAAATGTGTTCGAACTTCATTAATGTACATAGATTTCAGAAACTTATCAGAAAAATTGCGTTTCGCATATATAACTTTTACAACGCCTTCAGTATGCATCTATCTGTATCTAAATTTACAATTGAATAAATGGCAAACACCATCATCAGTGCCTCTATCAACTCCCTCTGACAAATTGTAACAAAAAGAAACTTCTAATCTATTTATACAGCTTTATTTTCATAATGCGCAACTCAATTAACGTATTTATAACACTCAAAGAAATTAATATAATTAAATTCGTTTCCAAACCCGATCTCAAACTTCTAATTTACATCATATTAACGAAATTAATACGGGAATCGTTCTCCACGGGAAAATTCAGAAGACTCGCCTTTCAAAACTTCGCAGAAATTTCCCAAACAAGGTGGACGGACTTTCCGGAACCTCCTGCGTTTCCTCACGCACCGCATCAACGTTCTCGTTACGCAAACTCTCCCACACATTTCCAATTCGCCAGGCATCCAGAGTAAATTCTCCAAATTAATGTGAGGTCTCTCATGCGGCGTATCAACGCGTCCCACGCTCCGAAGTCGAAGCAGTGGTAGGTTTTACCGATAACGAAGAGGATGAGTTAAAAGAAGACTAAAAATTTAACAACACAGAACACTATGTATGCCCATCCTATGTATTTCCCGGTTTAATATCCGGATCGTAGTTTCGCAATTTGTAGATGCAGGTATTACGTTTTACTGTGCGCTACTAGCTAATTAAATTGAAATTGTTCGGGGGATCACAGTATAAAGGTGAGAGCGCGAAGAGACGGACGAGAATACGACGTTTGAGAGTGTATCCGTAACAATCCAATCGTAAGTAGGTACTGCGGGAGAATTAAATTAATACAGCGAATAACCGGTATTCATTATTCGGTCTTTTGTAATTCGAACGAGAGCTAGCGGTTCCGGGATCAAATGAAAACCTATTTCCGCGTTAGAATAACGTTGGGTAACCTAGGAGATTCACTCTCACATACCCGACACACTTCTGTGAGAAGCACTCGTCGTGTTAAACACCGCAATCAGTGTGTAGTGGGACACTGCTGGACGCTATTCCTAATTGATAGAGAGGGAGGATTAATTAAGTAAAGGCAGTTAGTGTCTTTGATTAGATGAAACTGGTATCTAGTTGATAATGTCATCCACAAGATATGTACTAACAACAATTAGTTGTGTTGCTTTCAAATATTCTATTCTATAATAAAGCTTTGATCAACAGTTGGTATAAATTTACATGAGAAACATTCTGATCCAGCATATGACAGCTTACATACCACAGTATTAAGCATGAGGGTAGCCCGTTCACAATAATTAAAGTAACGGACCCAAATTGTTACCCTATGGAACACCAGATGTAAGTGAGAAATGACATTAGTGATGACCCTTACACCTAACGGGCTGTATTCTATTAGAGAGATAGGATTTGAAAAGAGGTTGCAATGAAGGAGAAAATCCTATAACATCGGCCTTAATTAAAAGCGTTGCGTGTTTTTGTTACATTTTGTATAGGCTTTATTCAGAACTAATAATTACAATCAGTACATTATATGATTCTACACACATTCTCACTTGCTAAGTTTTAGAAAATCATGTTCTCATTTTTAAAGATTAACACAATCCCATAGATTTAGAACAAAATGTGTGCTTATCTTTACCCCTTCTGTTAAATTATCTGCAACTATTTCATTTGTGGGTACATACAGGACTTCTATAGTTTTATCTACAAGTTTTTCCCTAAGATAGTGATACCTTACATCTATGTGCTTCCTACGTGGCCTGTAGTTATCGGATTTTGCTATTTTTATAGCTCCTTGATTGTCCCAAAACAATTTAACGGGTTCACTTAACTCTTTATCAATTTCAGTACCAAACTGCTTTAACCAAATGGCTTCTTGAGTAGTCGATGAAAGTGCCATATATTCCGCTTCTATGTTTGACAATGCCACAGTTGGTTGTTTTCTTGCATTCCAGGAAACATTTGATAACTTATATAGGTATAGGTACCCAGTACAAGATCTTCTCGTCCGAGGCCCAGTAGGAATCCGTATATCCGACTAGTAATATTTCATTATCTTTCCTATATTGCAATTTATAGGCTACTGTTCCATTTAGATATCGAATATTCGTTTCATTGCCTTCCAGTGAGATACATCGAAACTATCGCTAAATCTGCTGACGCTATTTACCGAAGTAAGTTATATCCGGCCTTGTAGCATGCGCCAGATAAATCAAGCTGCCGACAGCTTCGCGATAAGGTAAATTACCTAGGTCGTCGTTGGTGTCTTTAGCTTTGGTTAATTTCATTCCTGGGTCGATTGGCGTGGAAATCTCACATTAAAGGGCGACAATATTTCCTCAACATAAATCGATTGATCTAGGTCGATTCCCTCCGTGTGTTGGTTGATACATATCCCACACGCAACCTTTGGCATCGCCCATATCCTTCATCTTAAAGGTCATATTTAACATTACCTTCAATTTTTGTAGTTTTTGTGAGTCTTTCCAAAGCATCAAAATATCGTCTACGTATATCACCAGAATTAGATCCCTACTTCCGTTGAAATACATACAAGGGTCCATTTTTGATTTGATTAGTCCAAACGTTTTTAAAGCGTTTTCCAACTTAATATTCCAAACTCCCCCTGATTGTGAATCCATATATTGCAAGGCGCAATTTGCATGCACGGTCAGTCCCATCACTAAAGCCTTCTGGTTGCTCCAAATACAGATCCTCCTCGAAATCACCCTGAAGGAATGCCGGAACTGCATCCATTTGATGAATTCTCAAATCATTTTTAACAGCTAAAGCTATCAAAAAAACGAATTGATGTATACCTCACGACTGCTGAATATGTTTCATCATAGTCAATTCCATATTTTTGGGAACACTCTTTTGCAACCAACCGTGCCTTGTGCTTCACAATCTTGCCAATCATCCTTTTTAGTTTTGAAAACCCATTTAGATTTTATTGGGTTCCTATCCTTAGGCAATTTTACTAATGACCAGGTGTTATTTTCCGCCAACGATTTCATTTCATCGTCCATTGCAATTTTCCAACTTGCAATTTTTGACGGAATAAGTGACGTAATCACTCACCATTTTCTATTTGGGAATTCTCGTTGATCATTGGCGTCAGCTGAAATTCCGGGTTAAAACCCGGGTCTTCTGTATCTTCAATATTTTCTCCATCTTCTATGGTTGAACGGCAGAAATTTTCTTCATTTTCAATAGCATCTTCGCTCTCAAAATGTTTGATTCCTTGATTTTCATCTGAATCTAAACAATCTTTCTCTTGATCCCTTACCGAATCAAAATTATCTACAATGATGCTTCCTGATTAATAATTTTGTCGATAAACACAATATCTCGGCTGATTGTAAACTTCTTGGTAGTTGGATCAAAAAATGGTAACCCTCGGTTTCATCACCGTAACCAACAAATACCATCTTATGTGATTTTGAATCCCATTGAGCTCGTTTTTGCTTTGGTATATGCATCATTATTGGTGAACCAAATATCTTTAAATCTTTTAAATCTACTCTTTTGTCGGTCCAAATTTCCAGTGGAGGTCTATTTTTTTTAAGATAGAGTTTATTGATCTATTTGTAACATACGCTGCCATATTCATTGCTTCCGCCCAATATGGCTTTTCTACTCTAGCATCAAAAATCATGCATTTAGCCGTTTCAACAAGCGTTCGGTTAGCTCTTTTGACTACGCCATTTTGCTGAGGGGTATAAGTAGTAGAAGTTTGATGAAATATGCCAGATCTTCGCAAAAATGTCTTGAATTCTGCGTTGCAATATTCTGTGGCATTGTCAGCTCTTATCTTTTTAATTTTTCGCTCCAATTGCGTTTCCACATATTGTTTAGATTCTTTAAACTTCCGTAATACTTCTGACTCTGTTATTAAAAAAATATACAAACATTTTTCGCGAATGATCATCTATGTTAGGAAATATCCTGCTCCTCCAATGGATGTTATTTCCATATGCCCACACAGGTCGGAGTGGATTAAATCCAAAAAATTTTCAGCATGACTTACACTATACCTTCCTCTTGTCTGTCTTGTCTGCTTGCCTTCTTTGTAAATTTCACAATTCCTTATCTCTTCGCCGCTTCCAATAAATTTGATTCCATCAACAACTTCATTCCCCATCTTGCATAAATCGCTGTAATTGATATGCCCCAGTCTTCGATGCCAAGTTAATGTACTGTTAGTTGTAGACGTTGCTAACATACACTTGACCTTTTCTGTATGAAGTTTGTGCAGGGCATCAACCGGTTTAGCACTAGCAAAGTAAGTGTTTCAACAGAGACCATGTTATTTCAACCCCATAACCGCACATATTGTGATTAAAGCATTGTCAACTGTTAAAAGCGAAATAATGGATACCAACGGAAGTAATCTGTGGATGGAAAACCTAAAATTAAAGACTATTTCAACAGGTTTAATAACACAAAGGTGCTTTCATCTTCGTTCACCATTAAACTTAAACTTGAAAGTCTCGAAAACCGGACCAAATTTTTCTTGCACATCTCGTTAGTTTGCTCTGCTATATATTTAGCGATCGATATTCCTTAACCTCCACAATCCTATCACTTTACGATGTCATCAGTCTCTACAATTTCAGCTTCCAAATTTGATAACAAAAAGATGTCCAAAAGGAAATCATTTCACTGGTCGGTATGTAGCCAAATGAGTAAAAATAGTAATACGTATTATACCGGAAGAACAGCGATGTGATTAAGATAAACATGTCTTCGTGATATTTCACGCGTATTCCTCACAATTATACCATTGCGTTTCGGTGACAAGGGTAAAGTAATGACCGAGATTCCGCGCTACGACAATGAGTCATAAATAACACAAGTTTCCCTTCGCCTTTCCTTTATTACTTATCTTTTGCGATCTAGGGCAACCTTTTCTGTCCTGACGAATCGCATCTTTTTTATCTCTGCGCATAATAGGCGAGGAAAAGTACGCACAAAGCAATTTCTATTTCAAGCACCTAAAATAAAATATTTAAACTAAACGAAATTATCGAAATGCTGTTCGTCGTTAAAACAATGAAGAAAGAAAAACGTTTACACAAATTCGCTACTGTAACAGCGTGTGCGATGTTAAAAAGATTTAGACGCGTACAACATCGGAAACAGTTTCAGCAACCGCTTTCAGATTCGTCTTTGTCGTCGTGTTTGTTTACGATAAACATTGCTTCTCGTTTCGAGTCTGCATCCTCTTTCGTTACGGTAAATGAAAAGTAAACAGAACAGTGGAATGTCTCCCTAAAACCGTACGCTTGGGAAATGCTGATGATATAACGGAGCGGATTAATTTGGCGGATTTATTTTTGATGAAAATTTGACATATTATCCATCTATGGGATGGTAGTTTAATACGCCTGCACATATGTATATGGATCTAGTCTACTTTGCTTAACATTCATCTTTTAATTTAAATCCTATTTTGAATAAACACTTTGCAGTTGCATTTTAAAATTCCAGGAATACAACGCATTACAAATTTATACTGTGTCCACGGAAAAACAGAACAAAAACCAAATTTTTGTCATATAATTACGGGACAACTTGCGGAGAATAGATGATCCATATCATTAATTGTAATCAGAAGAGAAAGAAATAACACAGATTTAGTAGAACATGCTTGATCCACTTTTATTAATGACTTCCAAAATTCTTGGTGGTAACGAATTATAAAAAGAATCCATTACAACGTGAAAACCGTGAAACCAAATCCTCTCTTGTTTGGTACGGTGTCACCCTCAAAAGTTTCATCTGGACGAATGCTCAGCCTTTCTTGCACGGTGATCTCTTTCTCGTGGTCGAGTTGAAATATCCACGGCGTTCCTTCCATGATAAAATATATCAAGGATTTTGTTGAAATAAGTAGTTGCTGGTAACTTTGTGCAGTTTGCTTGCCCTGCGAGAATTGTAGATGAATTGGGCCTTTAGAAGAAATAGCATTCCATACCATAACACATCAAGTTCGATTGTGGTGTCGTCGCTAAATACTAAAACCGCATATATGTATAAGCAACATATGTACACTACAAGTTATTCCTATTTCAAAATCCAATTGAAAGTCATCAATTGGATCGTTTTCAAAGATCCTTAGAGCTTTAAGCACATTCTATCTCTTCAAGAGACTGTCATAGCAATATACTCCGGCAATTATTTAGATCATCAGCTCCCCATGAAATATCGCTGTAGTGTAGTTCAAGTTTTGAAGGAAGTATTGCTCTTATGTAGATCGTACCCCACGTTGCCAAATCTATTTCAGTAATTAATTTTCCATATGTTGTCGCTCTGAACACTATCGTAAATTTTATGTTGCCAACTCATAAATGTCAATCTGCGAATTTATCGTGGAAAGATTTGTATTTATGGGTTATGTTCAATTATATTGTTATATTATTATTATTTTACTCCTCGTTATTGCTGTTAATCATCATTTATTTACAGAAAAAACATGCATGGATTTACACATTACAAATTTACTAATATTTACAGAAGTATGCGTACAACAAATTGAAAATCATGTCTATAATAAATGTGTCAAATTAGGTACTATCGGAAGATTATATGATATTATGATGAGACGGATGTTAAGTTAATAATAAATTCATTGGGTTCATCTTGCATCTCTAATTTCCACATTTCTTCTTCAACTAAAATTTATATAATATCATTAAAATAAAGCCACTATGTTAAATATTAATTGCCTTACTTTTCATAACATGTTCAATGTCATTTTGCCAATTTTGTACTGAAACATTTTCATATCCTTCCCGAATAAGCACAGGCATGTCTTGGACTTTAAATCTTGTATTATTGTGCCTGATATAATCCTTGACTTGTGCCCATACCAGTGCAATGGGATTTAAGGTGCAGTGGTAATCTCAGGACAGTGTGTCCCTGTTGAGCGGCTCCTCCATCGAGTATATATTTATTGTACCTGTTTTTGTGCTGTGAAACTATTTTCAGCAACTGACGTTTACTAAACCTTCCACGATGGAAACATTTTTGTGTGTTAACCACTGTATAATGTGTTCTTTTTTCCAGTTCGTTGTTGGTATTTTTTCTAACTTGTCAAGAACAGAACAATGACGGAATGAGCAGGTAAAATGGGCAATACATAGTTGAAAAACAAATTTTCATATACTTCTGCACATACTTCATCGTGGACATCAAGAGTATTCTTTTTACAAAGGAAGTTGTATTCAGCACCCGGAACAAAGCCTTTTTCGTTACTAGCATGGCCACGATCTTTTGGTGTTGTTAGACCGATACTTAAATCCTGAATAAATGCTTGTCTAGACGTACTTACTGTGCTGTCAGTCCATGCTTTTGTTACAAAATGTCCAATATTCACCCACGATACATCAGTAAAAATAATGTTTCTCCCTTCATTATGATATTGACACGTAGATAAACAGGAAGCCATCTTATTATATCATCACGGTCCATCAATATTACTGTCTTCCCAATTTTTTTCAAATTCAAAGCTAATGTCAGCCTGTACAGCGTACTGTTTGAGAAATTGGGTAAAACTACTTCGCTATTTACTGCATCTAACATCATAGGTATCGTGGGTGGAATATTTCGTAGAAAAAAGCTGTGAACTTTACGTCGGACAAGTGTTTGAACATGTTCATCATATACTTGTAAGCGAGAATTCTTGCCAATACCTTTATCCTTTTGCTGGTTTACAACCTTTGTCGGTTGCTGGTTTTCTTTTCTTCACGAACAGAATACACTATTCTTTTGCCACAACCAAGCGGTTTACTATTTTCCTCCACTGCCCCGGAAGCATTCATATTTTTAGCAAAATATATAAAGCAATTCAAAATCATTTGCTTTTCTTTCAGCGAACAGGTTTCTCCCTTTCGCCTTCGCTTGTAAGAATTCATACTCCAATTCTACAAATTCATTATTTTTGTGTTATATGTCATTATATAGTTGTTTTCATTATACTTACAGTACACAACGCTATTGATGGTGGTAGTAGATTCTATAAAAACTGATTTGTTCGAAGATAAATACGCAACAGAAAACAAGAAAAACTGGTAGAATACAAGTGACGCAAGAAGACGAACCGAAATTGACAAATGACAGGAACAGTGAATAATAGGATCATACCAAGAACCTCCATATAAATATGTGGCAACAATCCCCGTGATAGAAAAGGGTAGATTTATACAAATACGTATAAAATAAAAGAGGATGGACATAGTCCATGAGAGCAATACTTCCTTTAAAACCTGACCTGCACTATACGTCGCATTTCTTTAGTTCGTATTACCACCTTGTTTTGTTCTTGAAACTCCACGGTAGGCAAGTTACTACTGAACTTATTTAAATGTAGCTGAGTATATGTTTATACCGGCACCTCCACCAAACGCCCAACTACAACAAGTTAAGTTAGATGCACAACGACCTCCATCTAACCATATCGTAAATCAGAAATGCGTACTGTTCTGGAAGACCGCCCCCCTATTGAACCCGTTACGTAACAAGCGGGAACGTCGGCCCGTTCGAAAATAAAACACGTTAATCGTAAATTCTCTCGCCCGGGGCGTAAATGTCACGTAATAGTCGACTACGCAAATTATTCGTTAATCGCTCTCGGTCCGGTTCGATCGCGATTGAATAGTAAATCTCCGAATGGGGACGTACATTTGACATTTCGCCGGTGAATAGATTTTTTGCGCGAGCTAATTGCGAACGGAAAGCGAAAAATGTGCTCCCAACCACGGGGCGATTAAAAATAGAACTCGGTGGCTGTATTTTAGATGTCTTTATGTGCTTTTCAGTTCGTGAATTATATTTCTGCCTTTTGTTTTCTTCTCGAATTTAAAACTGACAAATGCGGACAATACTTGCAGTTCGAAAATTCACGTTTGAAAAAAGTTTTCTACCATACAAAACAAAAGTTTATTAACGGTACGCAAAAAAAAGCAATGTTTTGTTTCGTGCTGAAACAAAATATGTGGGGAAAAAACTAATAAAACACAAAGCGTCTATAAAAACAAAGCAAAATGTAATTTTTCTAGATCCCCTTAGAGAAATAGGTGGCTATGGATTTCGTAGCGGTAGCACACTATTTTCTCCTTCACTTCATCCTCGATATATCAAAAAAACAAAAAATAGAACATTGTTTGATTTATATTTACCTCGACCTCTACTCTTGCTGTTTCTTGGAAATTTTTGCACGAATAAGACGGATTTTCAATGCAGATGAGGTATCGACTGTCGATAACACAAATCCTTCGATGGCGTCGGAATCGATCCCCTTTTGCATACGCCAATGTGCTTCTATATCGCCGCTCTCGACCGCTATCTAAGCGATGGAAAGCCCGAGATAGACTTTCATGAAGGATATCCGGCTATTTTCAATGTCGTGGTTGGACGTCCTATAAGCGACGACTAGGAGGGGGAATTTGATTTTTCTACGTTACCCGAGAGGCGAAATAGGACATTCTCTTGAACATGTTAATAGTATATCTATTTGTAGTCCTGTAGGTATATCTATTTTTGAAGCTTTAATGACGTAAATCGAACAATGAGTTGTTTGTGTATTTTTCTTCGGTATTTTCTTATTCGGAGATTGTTATTGGCCTGTATGCGTAGACCTTCCTTTTTAAGTATCCCGACAAATTAAAGGATGGAAGAGACCAGTGAATATCGCCAATTTTTGACATTGTACTGGCGCGAAAATATCTCGCAGAATTTCAATCGTAACTCGAGCGTTGTATGAAGTTGCACCGTCTTGCTCAAACCACATTTAGACTTGCACAATTGACCCAATGTCACCAGTAAGTTGTCCAACATATCCCGATGGCACCTCTTGCATCCTGAAGGAACTAAAATAAGGTGGAATGGTTCCTCTACAAGGCTTTTATTATTTTCTATCATAAAATATTTTTAAAGCCTAGTTGATTATTTTCCTAATTATTAGAAACAATAATTCCTTATTTCATAGCAAAAATCTAACAGAGATAGATATACCAAATGTTATATCGATAAAATAGCATTTTAATGACGCCTGTTTCTGGTGTTTTTGGTGCTTCTGGTGGTGACTCTGATCAGCTTGAAACTACAGGTAACGCAGCGATGGATCGTGTCCAGCAGTGGTTTTGTGCAAATAAATTGTGCTTGAACGACAAAAAAACTCTTTATTATTTCACACTGTTCAGCCTACCGAAATATTACTTGTAACCTTCATGTTAGTACTAAACCTGTGCAGCAACCGCACTCAGCTAGGTTCTTGGGAGTCATAGTGCAGGAGAATCTGTTGTGGAATGAACACTGCGACTACCTTACGCATCAAAAAGTTTACCTATTCCGTACCTTAAAATCTAGTTTGTCTTTGGAAACCCTTGTTTTCGTTTATTATTCCGAAATTCAGCTGAATTACAGAGTTCTTCTTTGGGGAACTTCTTCTGCCGCAAAAAATGTTTTTATAGCTCAAAAGCAAGTTATCAGAGCCGTCAGTAGCATAAAGCTTAGCGATTCATGCAAACCTATTTTTGTCGCATATGAGTTCTTAACTCTACCTTCTCTCTATATTTTCGAAGCTCTCTGCCATGTACATAAAAACAAAGATCAGTACTTGAAACACAGTAATGTTCATGCATACAAGACTCGTCACTGTAACAATCTGTATCTACCCGCGCATCATTTAGATGTTTATGCCAGGGGTCTCCAATATTTAGGCAGAAAACTTTACAACAAATTGCCATGTCATTTTAAGGAATGCATTAATTTTAAACAAACAGTCAAGAAATATTTAATTAGTAACTGTTATTATTCCATTCACGAATTTTTGCTTTAATCCGGTTTGATATACTTGTCGTCCTAACTGCTCGTTTCTGCATTTGTGTATTATTATTTTACTTATTTAAGTTTATGTTTAAGTCTAGGTTTATTTGGGTTTTCCTTAGTTTTATGTTTATATGTGCTTCTATACAGGCGTCTTAGTTTATTTTAGTTTATTTTTGTCTTTTTCACTCTGTCTTGACTGACTCTATTGTCTTTGGTACCTTTGAATCAATAAGCGTTACTTACTTACTTACCATGGCCAACTATGACTTCCATTTAAAAAAACAAAAGTTTGTATCATATCTCCAAAATAAAGAGTGCCAGGAATTTTTAAATGACATTATTTGATTCTATATAAAAATTATACTAGAAACAGTTTTCACCTTCATTTTACCTTTAGGGGTTGTGAACATATTTGACGTTGAAGTTTTTGGCAGTTTCCAATATTTCTTGAATATCTCACAAACTTTGCACTGGATAACAAATATGACACTAGCATCAACTATAATTCTATTTTCTGAGCAATATTGTCTACTTAACCGATTTTGTATCTTTTATTTCAAAAAAGTTACCCATATACGGAGATAGAAAACGGGCAGCCTGTATAATAACACAGAAGTAAATGCCGACAATTTCTAACATTCTTTAATTTTTTTGGGTTAAAAATCACCCAAATCTAAAATTTGAAGTGACGCAAATAAAATACATAAACCAACTCAAGACAGTTCCTCATTTAGAAAAGGATTGTCAACTCCCATAATTCCTTTTATAATAATTATTTTTTTCGCGAATTAATTAAAACGTCACAAAATTTTATTTTTCGTTCAGTCCACATTATGCGCGCTATACATAATTAAAAAATATATTTTAGTTACTGTTTTTTCACGGAAAACCGCTACATTCATAACATGCCTCGCCGTTAATTAAAAAATAAAAGCGTAGAGAATTGAAACTCGTAGTAAGATCGATAGGTAGGTAGCTGGAACTCCGTGGGCGGTAAAAGAGTTTATTAATTTTTTTCAGGGCCGTGAACTTATCACAGAATTAGACGCGGATTGATTAGCAGAGTGAAAGCGAAAGAAAGGTTTTTTTAATTTTTTTTAATAAGGGCATCGTCTACGTGTTACCGAGATAAAGCTTGACAAAAGGACGTGCGTATTACTAATTTATTAACGGAATATCGTCCACGTTAACACAGTAACAATAGTGGAGGTGCATTGATTTGATATAAGAGCATTGATTTAATGATTGAAGCAAAAATAACTTATACATGTACAGCGTGTTTACCGTCTTGTGATTTGATTTTCAAAGGGAGGTTAAACATCCAAAAATAAGGTCGTTAACGTAAAAATATCTTAACAAAGTTGCATAATAAGGGAGATATGAATGTTAAAAAAAATTGTAGTTTTTATTTTTTTTTTACTTTTAAGTGGTGATTAACCGCAATAAAAAAAATTTACCCTAAAACGATTGATCAACAACCTGTGCAAAGTAAATGTAAACGATAGGTTATTGGTAAATTTTTTACTAAGTAGGCTTGTCTGTAATGTTTCCCAACTGTCAAGCTGTTTCATTAGCTATCACTGAATTGCTGGTTTGACGTAAATTTTTCCGAAAAAATCCTCATAAGGAAACTAAAAATGGCCCATCGCACCAACACTGAATACGTTGACATGTTGTTAATTATGGTGAAGTACGCCAGAATTCTACTGCTGCAAGTCGACTGTACGCTGAGCGGTTTCCTAACAGGCCAACACCTATTCCACAAAAATTCACCGTAATCCGTGCACGAGAAACTGGTGTACTGCGAACACGTCAAGGTCGAGACGGTGGTCCTAGCCGACACCAACGAATTTTGGATGCCGAAGAAGAGGTCTTGAATCTTGTAGAAGAAGATCCTTCTAGTAGTGCTCGCCAAGTATCAAATCGAATTGTCTGGCGAGCACTGCGCGAGAATCAATTGTATCCTTTCCATGTATAAAAAGTACAGGTTTTACAATTTGAAGATCATTCTTTACGTTTACAGTTTTGCCGATGGTTTCTACAAAAACATATAGAAATTCCAAACGTTTCTTCCATTGTATTTCCGGCTGATGAAGCAACGTTTACACGTAACGGCATAAATAACTGTCGTAATACTCATATTTGGGCTGTGGAAAATCCACATGCTGTTCGTCGTAATTACTTCTAGCATAGATTTTCGATAAACGTTCAGGCCGAACTGGTCAACGAACAACTCATTTGCTCATATGTGTTGCCAAATCGAATGAATGAATATGATTATCTCTTGTTTTTGCAAAATCATTTGATGGAACTATTTGAAGAAGTTCCTTTGAATGTACGTCGACAAATGCGGTTTCTCCACGATGGTGCACCGCCGTATTTTAATCGTTTAGTTCGCCAACATTTAGATAGAGCGTGGATTGGTCGAGGTGGTCGTATGCCATGGCCTCCTCGGTCACCCCGACCTTAACCCCCTTGATTTGGAGACCATGGTATACATCAACGACATAATTGATTTAGATGATGTTCGTAAGCGCTTTGAGGCAGCTGCGGCGACAATTCGACGGCAAGACCAAGGCCTAGTAAATTATGCCAATTCATGGATACGTCGAGCGAGACTTTGCGTTTAACAACAGGGCGATAACTTTGAATATGTCTCTTATTATGCAACTTTGTTAAGATATTTTTACGTTAATAACCTTACTTTAAGATGTTTAATCACCCCTTGAAAATAAAATCACAAGACCGTAAACACCCTGTATACAGGGTGCTGCATTAGTACGTCAGTCTTTTATTACTCGAGCTGTATGCTAGTTAGCAATCTGATATTTTAGGGATGTAATATAATGTTAATTGTGGTGCATCTGCAGAAAATATGCTCGGATATGCTGGATGTTTCATAAAGTAGGACGAAGAAATCACTTTTTTAAATGGAATACCCATATATATTATATATAATACATTACATTATATATTTTTACATTATTAATGATCCCTAACTACACTCCATTCATCCCCAGATTATGAAAGTAACTTGTTTTATGGTTTTCGAGTTACAACTGGTTCTATTAAATAATTGAAAAATCACATAACCCAAATAAAATAGTCTGAACGCTTACAAATTTAGCAATAAAATTGGTTGTGTGCATTTGTTGAGATTGAGTGATGATGTCAGTAAATTTTTTCTATCACCCGATGTACAGGCTGGTCATCAGGAAAGTATTGACTTTACCAACTTCAACTTTGTGAATGCGCGGTTGCCATTCACAAAGCAATCCGCCGCTCCGATGTGGGCATACGTGTATGTATGATATTGAGAAGTAGTTTTGGTAGGTTAACTTTCTTCATTTAGAAAATTGCAAATTTTATATGTAGGAGTATTATTTAGCTTATTAACTCTTCGGTGTAAATATATTTGATGAGATTGCTCGACTACACAACGCGTTTCCTGCCACTAGCTCTTAAGAAACGACGACTAAATTCCCGTCTGGTGTGTCTATAATTATACTTAGAATTTCTTGTGTAACGTAATTTAAACTTCCACCACATCTCCTCTGTACGTTGCATAGAAATTGCGAATACTTCCTTCTCGCTAGTGACGTTAGAGCTGTATGTATTAGTATACACATACTGGTGAACCTTGATAGGATTCCATCATCAATGTTCGACGAGTTTCGGCGCCGGAAATTATGGCTAAATAACGCGCGCGTGTTATTGTTTGAAAATTACAGTTCCCAGTTTAATGTACAAACTCCGGTCGACCGATATGGATACGTGCATACCTTCGTCGTAAATTGATACGACCGCGGAACAATGACCGTCAAATATTGAGTAGTTAGCCGTATATGTATGTATGTGCGTGTGTGCTGTGGACGATTCCGACGTCAATGATAAATAAATAATGAGAAATGTGTACATATGTGTATACTGTTGCACATAGACCCATGAGTATGTTTGGAAAAGGGAAAAGGACTTGGCATACATTACATAATTTTTGAACGAAAATTAAAGCCAAATATTCCATAATATAAAGTCTTATAGAATTTCGAGATTAGGACAAATATTTCTTCTTTCGAAATATAGGGTAACTAAGAGTTAAATTAGGCAGAAATTGAAATGAAAATCACATGAGCGTAAACGCTTTCCCATTGGTTACGCGATTATGACGTCGACCGTTGGAAGGCAAACTATTACAAAGTTGAGAAAGAACTAATTCCAAAAAAAGACAGATACAAAAACTCTTTGCTACAGTTTTTAGAACATTGGATAAAGATCGTAAAGCAAACTCAATTATTTAATTTATGTTGGCTGAATTGATTTAAAGAAAACTGCATTAAGCGAACTTCATTGTTTTTTGTTTTATTTCAAGTAATCCAAATCACTCTCCCCAGAATTACAATGATCCACTGATCGTAAATCCGTCGTCGATAAAGCTACTTTTTATACATTTTTGTATGGACTCCCAAAAGTACACACATCAAAATAATCCAGGGGTCAAGGCTTTATTTGCTAGTAGTTTACGAGCCATATATAGCCAAAGATTTGTGATGTCATTTTAAACGTCAATACAGTTTGCTGCTGGTGTTTCGTTAGTTTAAGTGACAATAAGGTCTTATTAACTGAAAAATCAGTGGAAATTTAAAAAACGTAAGTTTTGTTGATTTGTCATCCTGAGATTTTTGTGTTTATTCTGCGATCAATTTTCTTTTCCAGTTTCTTTAGCATTAACCGGTTACATCGTGATACGCAATTAAAAGCTTTTGAAATGCTTGAAAGTGGTTTAAAAATTTATTAATTTTGAAAATAATTCCTAAATAAACAGACATTTCTCATTAAGTATTCTTAACTGTTTGCAAAAGTAAACATGTAATGATGGTCGACTTATGCCTTCACATAAACAAACAATTTTTCACCTTTGTGGAGCAGAAATGCATTTCCTTGCTTGTCACCTGGATTATTTTGATGTGTGTATATAGCATATATTATTGTAGTTTTAGAAGTCAGATAGCCTTGAAATATTATCATTTCAAGGCTATCTGAAACATGTAATTTAATCCGCTATTTGTAAATAGCTTTTTAGTGGAATACTGATATTGAGTCATTATAAAATACATTTACATTTCAATCATTGAATTATAGGGAAATGGTATTCTATTACACGGATATAACATAATGTACAATGTACATACATATAATTCAGAACCACTGCATACAAATGGCGTTTATAACCATGCATTTCGCCTAGAATAAATTAGAACATGCATTAAAAGTTATTCCCTGTGTATTAGCATAAATAACCTAATAGAAAATAAAAATAGCATCTACCTACATAAAGCTACTTATTCGTAAAGAATTATCGTTTAAACTAAAGCGAATTCGACGCGAATTCTTTTATTTGGCGTTCTTCCTAGCATGGTCACAACAATCGGATCAGACATATATTACTATTCACTTTATTACTGTCTCTGTTATGTCCCCCAGAACGAGTTTATGAAAAATTTATAAGACATGAAAAGTTTCGTGAGGATCGCAGACAGCTCGGAACGAAGTTGTTTTATTACCTCCATCCCTTCGTTTATTGTTTTACGATAACTTCATTCCGAGTGGGTTTTTCCAGAATTAAATAAGCCCAAATTGACGCTGTTTCGAGAATTTTATGTTCTGGAATTGATTTGGGAATCTATTTTCCGTGACAAAATAATGTAAACTGAAAATTACATTGTGGAGTACGAATAGAGACAATAATTTGTTGTTGCTAATTTAAGCAATAAAGGCGTTAGCGCAAATGAATTTCGTTTATGGTACACGTTAAACTATGCAAATGTAATTCGATAACAGTGCATAATGAACTGAATTTTATATACAAATAAAGACTCTATGCTGCATCAATATAAACCGAAATAATAGAAATAAAGAGTAATTAAATAAACAGTATTCAATTTGTTGCCGCTGCTACTCTCACACTGTTGTTTTTGCCTCATTTGAAGATATTAGTAGAAAAAAGTCATTAACACATTTCACAATATCGTCTATAAATGTCAAGAAAAAACGTAGGTCCCAAATTAGACCCTTGCACAACACCGGATGTGGCTCTGCGAACCAGATGCAAACCGATATAAGCTCTCTGATAAATATTATTGCAGTAACCCTAATAGAGCTCTAGCTCTGCAAAGTCCAAAAGTCACTAATTTTTGAAGTAATACGAGGTATGTAAATTAAGTATATTTTTAAATATTTTTATTTGAATATAATTAGTATTGAACGTTCTCTCTCTCAAAATAACTCCCTTGGGAAACAACACTAGCTGGTTGGTTACAGCCGTTTGAATGTTTTCGAGTGTCCCAAAATGATGTCCCTTCAGATGAATTTTCAATCTTGGGAAGAG
>JARFOC010061148.1:0-17975 GCA_031763485.1 Osmoderma eremita | reverse complement strand
GTTGATTGAGAACCAAATACTTTCTTAAGCGAATTTATTATAAATGTATGCATATATGTAATGGAGTGTTAAAAAAAATAAAAAAAGTAACAATAAAAAATAGGGAAAATGAATGGGCTACATTGGTGATATGAATAAGTGTTATTAATATTCATTCCTTGATCGCACACCTGGAGCCCTATTCTGCAATTATAGCGATTTGCGATATCGCTGTATCATAGCGATAGGATGTGTCGTCATCAAAATTCGATATCGCTATCACAAAATACGGCTATCGAATTAGTAGCAAGTGCGACGACAAAACATAGGAAATTCGCGGGCGTTCTAACAATTTTAATCTTCAGTAATTTTCGTACACTAGAATGTCTATGCATTTACAAAATTAATACCTTTGTATACAAATTAAGTGACTAAGGTATAATCCCTCCAGGCTTTTAATTATTATGACGGCTATGTCCAAACTTGGAATTCCCGCAATTGGAAATGGAATGTTTATTAGGGGTATCGCATAGGGGATGCATTTCCTTATTTTAATTTTTTAAATAACTGTCAAAGCAAATGCACTTTCAGTCAATTTGTCAGGAATTTTTTTAAACGCATCCTCATTAACTAATATTTCTTCAATTCGTGCAATAAGGTCTCCGCATGCTTCTTTATTAAGTCAATAGCTCCGCCGTAATTTTGGATGTTACAGAGGATCCTCAGCATCTTGTAAGTTTCGACATACAAATGTGAAATTTCTACGAGCCCTTCTATGATCTTCTCCTTTAGCTAACTGTACAGCTAGAAACTTTGCACATGGAAAAGCCATCAATGAAGCTGAAAGATATATGCAAAATAAAATATCTTTTTTTGCATATAATTTGCACCTATCATAGCTAATAATTATAATATCTATATTACACCTTGCTCGTCAAACACGAAAGTGGATGGTTGTAGGTTAGCAAGTTAGCAATAACAATTCAAACAATAATTTTAAAAATGACAGCGACGTACAAATTAATGCTAAATAGCAATATCGAATTGCCTTAACCACACCGCTTTTGATGTCGCTATGAAATAGCGAGAAGTCGCAAAGTGATGATGTAATCCGATAGCGACAGAAACTGCAAAATACCCCTTTCGATATCGTTAAACAATTTAGCTATTCTACATGACGTATAGCGATATCGCTAAATGGTGCAGAATAGGGCTCCTGTTACAATTTTTCGACTATAGAATAAATAGCTGTTTAATATATATAATTTATCATTAAATTCCATTTTTTCTTATTTATGCAGTCACTAATAATGATGACATTTGCAAAAATTAGAAACCAACAATATTTCTTTTTAATATCATAGAAATAGCAAAAATACAAAGAAAACAAAGAACTCCACTAAAATACATATAACAAACTTTAGTCACCTTTCAATACTAGTATAACTCGGAACAAATTTTACGTAAAGTCTATTTCTTTTACGACGGTGAAAAATGTAGGAAATTATGTAAAACAGTTGTCAACTGAAGAAAGCTATTTACATAGGTTGTTCAAAAGCAGAGGTTTCAGTCCGAAAGATAAGATATATTTACGTAAGCCTCCTAACTCTATTTTAAGCTTCACAGTAATACTGTGTAGGTTCCACAATATATGTCAATGTTGTTTCACGGCATCAATGTGGAAATAAGAGTTGATAATCCTAAGCAAATATTGACTGTATCACACGGAGTATCTTTGCAGATAAAATAAATGAAATCAGCGGTATATCTATTTTCCATAACACCTAGTGACGTATAAAGTTTGATAGCTTCCCAGCCATCAAAATATTATTCAAAGTAAAAAAATTATGTGTTTACAAGTAAATCCTGTTGTAAAACATGGTAATCAAGGTGATGTACAGTCGAGACAACAATAAAATCACCATCAAATGATAATTTCTGTATTAAATAATGATGTAATAAATATAAAAGAATGAACAAAAATGCAATAAAAGTGCTCTAGTCGCAAAGCAAATTGAATGATACATTTATTGTTTTTGAAGTGGGTGTAAATAACATTCAGTTAGAAACAAAAGGAAATAAAACAAGCTTCTTTGTACAGTTATATGCAAATAAACAAGTGCTAATAGCAGCAGTTGGAATCCATGGTTCTTTTAGGAACCGTGCAAGAAGCAATAAGCGGTGCGGTAATGGCATACATAAAAGTTGTATGAGCGCTTGGAGAATTCCTTTGGCGATTTACGTTTACGAGCTCGACAGATTTAAGCATAAATATTCACTAAGCAACAAAGGAAGAGGGAAAAAAACGCATTTTCTACTTGCACGGAGAAGAATTTATGAAAGCTTTTTCTAATCTTATTCTATTGCTCGATGTGGACAACATTTCAGATGTCTGCTATCTTATTCACAATAACTATTGTGTGATATGGCAGTGGGGGGTCGTGAGCTTTTAGGGGCAAGGGCCGCACAAAAAATAGTCTTAATAAGATTTTAGTGGTGTGTGTAACAATGGACAAAACGAGCATCACTATTTTGACTTGAACACCATTTTCCGCTCATAACCGCAGCTCCGTCTGGGCTATTAATTTTTCATTACTTATTAATGGTAATATTTCTTTTAAAATGCATTGTGAAATCGCCAAAGCCTCGTGTCCTTCAGGATTTAACAAACTCCAAAATCTTTGTCCATGTCTCAGTACCAAAGCAATTCCGTTTTGTTATATACTACACTCAAATATTCTTTCTATTACTTTGCCACTAATTTTTGAGGATAAACTAATAAACATCATGTCATCATTCCCTGACAATAATATTTCTGGAGATGACTTAATTCCATCGTTTTTACTAAGAGATGCTAGAATGGTTCCTGCTAAAACTTTAGAAATTATTATTAATTTATCTGTACAAACATCGACTGGCCCAAAATTATGGCAGAAAACTACAATCCCTCCCATATTTAAAATCAAAAGTTGCTAATTACCGACCCATATCCATTTTGTCCAACTTCGCCAAAGCTTTAAAAAAAATTTATTTCACCATCTATACGAACGTCTGAAGTCTTTCATTTTACCTTCTCGACATGTTTTTGTTCGTGGGCGGTCAACGGTAAGTAACCTTATTAATATCTCGCAATTAATTTGTAGGGAGTTGGACAGGCGGTGTCGGGTTGATGTGGTGTAAACTGATTTCAGTAGCGCTTTCAACAGCATTGACCACGGGATTTTACTTGAAAGATTAGATTGCTTTGATCTTATTGCATCTTTCCGGCAACTTATGGAATCCTATTTGAGTAATAGATCTAACTATGTGCATTATAATGGTTTTAAGTCTTACGAATTCCTTCCTACTCTGTTATTCCGCAAGTATCCAACTTGGGGCCTTTGCTTTTTGTTTTGTACATTAACGATTTGTTGCAGCACTGCTTTTGTCCAATTCTGGCTTACGATGATGATATTAAAATTCTTACTTCAATTGCTAACCTCGGTGACGTCTTAAACTTGCAAAATAATATCGATTACATGGCTGAATTTAAAATTAAATATTAGTAAATGTTGCTTTGTTTCATATACTTGGAAGAAGCATCCAATTACTTCCGCATATTTGTTGAATCATGATGTATTGCAGAGGGTTGAAACAGTACAGGATCTTGGTGTACTTTTTGACTAATCTATGAGCTTTGCATCACACACTACTGGCCTCTGCTTGTCAGCATCTAAAACATTGGGATTCCTCATCCGTTCCTATACAGCTATTCAAAGTATACAACTTTTGAAAACATTATACTTTAGCTTCGTTGTGAGCAAGTTGGAGTATATCTCTCAAGTGTGGTCTCCCCACTATATCTATCTTCAGTTATCAATTGAAAAAATTCAACGTCGTTCGCTCAAATACCTCTACTTTAAAGAGGATGGAGTTTATCCGCAGCGGGGGATTGATTACGCGTCCTTATTGGATAGATATGGGTATAGATATGGATATGGATTCTTTAACGCACCGTCGTCAATGCCATGGTGCGCGCTTTATTTGGAAGTTGGCTCATGGAGTCATCGATGGCCCTTTTCTTCTTGCCTCTTTGGGTTTCCCCCTTCCTAGGGCTCTCGTTCCTCCTCCTCCTTTGCTCTACCCTGTTCTAGGAGCAACTTGCTGCTAGCCTCGCCACTACTGACGATGTGCCGCTCCGCTGATCTGCACTATGAAGATATTTTTCATAATATATTAACGACTTATTATAACTTCTATTAATTTAAATATCTTTTGTGTTATCTTTTTCTTTTTTTGTATATACTCACTTCGTGAATATTTTTGTCCTGTAACTGGTACTGGACCATAAAATAAAATGAAATGAAATGAAGAATGAAATGAATTAGCGGTGATAGAGGATGTAGATTTACATGGCTGTACACATTTACCCACCACTGTACATTTTAGTAAAGATAAAAATGTTTAGACACCTAAATACGTTCCTTCCAATAAAGAGAAGCTCATAAGGTCATAAGTCAGTAGAAAATGGCGGAATTAAAAAATGCAGCTACATCGCAACAATCCGGTTTAGCTTAAATTAGCTTCTGTACGAAATAACCCTTTCTAACTCCCAGTAACGTCCAGATTAGCTATTCTGAAGCAACTTCCTTTCGCAACTTCCTTGGGATGCCAATGCTCTATTCTACAACCTATTCATTACTAAAATTTTCATCTAAGACGTAGTTACCCGTTTAATTTACGGGTGCACCTAAATGAAATCTCAATAGGTGCCAGGAAGATGATTAAACTTTTCATCGCTTCCATTTACCTGCGATATTTATTACCTTCTGTTCGCCCTACTTTACTCGACGAAGTAAAATTTTGACTGAGTATTAGTATCTATTTTAAAATTCGTGATCAAGTAGCTATACAAAGAAGTTTATCCGGTTTAAAAATGAAAATTAAAAGTTGTAAGATCTCTGTAAGAAGTTGTAAGAAAAATGTCGCATAATTTTGAAGAAAAATCGGTTAAAATTAAATTAAATTAAATTAATTAAAAACATCTCGCTATAACAAACTCATAAAACACTTGTCGAACTTCCTATCGTCGTTATTCGTAGCACAACGAAAACAAATCTTCCGTGCTGTGCCGCCTTTCATTTAGCAGCGACACGACGGGGCAAATTATAACTTGCACAATATGCATTTGTCGTCGCCGAGATCATCCAAAGGCTGTTAAATGGCAATGCGTTTTCGAACGCTGTAATGGAATTACCACATTGCACGGTATATCGGTCGAATAGCTACTATTGTGCTTGTAGGAAGTAAGCTTAAGCGATTCTCTTTTATTAAGATTAAATTAAGCGTATCCGCGGTGGGGTTAGTTGATTAATCTTGGTAACCGCTGAAATGTGGTTGTAATTACAGGTTTGATTTATGCACAGCTTCGAAAATATATTTTTTTTTGCTTAATTAAGAAGAGGCGATTTAATTTAATATATAGGATTTACTCCTGAGTAATTAAGAGAAGAATTCCGAAAAACGGTATGGTGCATCATCTTTTCCAAGGAAAATATTGTTTATGAAAAGTTTAGGTTGGAAAGAAAATTGAGTAAACGTTAAGCCTGATTTAAATTTTGAATGTCTTAAATGTTTTGTTGTTAATAGAAAGAAGAAATATTTTTATCTACTACAATAAAAGAATTTTTATTTTTTAGTTTAGAATCTGGAACGAAAAGCTTTTCTGTTATTCTATTCGCAGCATCTTTATGCATAATATCTCTGGGCAGTTAAGTACTTACATCCTGTCCGATGTTGTTTTATGATGTGTTGCAGTTGTTCCAATAAAATTCCGGACAAAATTTTTAATGGGAGATTCATGAATTTTGCCACAATTATAGCGTTATTCAACTGATGGTTTGCCGAAGATTTACCTCAACCATATACCGCGTCTAACACTGTTTTCATTTGTAGTTTCTACAGAGCTTGGCAATTTTGTTACCGAAATACATGCTTAGAGTTGTTCACCCATTGAGGTGGTAGTGTTTTGAGTTGGTAGTGCTATTTCACACTCTCCTATTATTTCGTACAAATCATCAGAAGGAAAACCGAAATCGCGAGTACTGTGGGCCTACGTGCGTCTATTTGACGTGTTTTTTTTAAATTTTGTAATAAGTCATGGAATGGACGCCCTGTCATAACAGTGATAGGGTTGTACAATGTTGTATGTAAATAAAATAATGTTTGTGCTTTTTGTGCAGCTGTAAACGCGCGAGAAGGAGTGATAGCTAGAGTATAGAAACACGATTGTATAACATATTCCACCATATTTTTAAATAAAATTCTGATAAAAACCGTATGACCTGGCAAGGCCCGAAGAAAACGTCAACAAAGGTTGAGGAAGTGGTTTTAATACATCGACGAATCAAAGATTTTCTCAAATGAAGTAATACTATGTGTGTGTTTTGACAACTTTGAATAAGGATTTACGGTTGGATGAAGTACCCTTTTTCCAAAATTGTAACAGCCGACGAAACGTGGATGTTCCAGTCGGATCTCACAACAAAACAAGATTTAATGCGCTGGACGCACAAAGAATCTCCACGGCCCAGAAAACCAAAGACGCAAGCTGACAATTTTTTGGGATAATGAGGGTATTCTTTGATTTGAGTATGCAGAAGAGGGATCCATAAAGAAACAATTAACACACAAAAAGAGGCACAGTAAAACTTTATTGCCGCACAACATTTCCCGGGCTTATAAAATTCAGTATCGTTAAGGTACAACAGCTCCCTTACATCCATCCGTCAGAGTATTTTCTCTTTTCTTAGCTGAAGAAACACTACGCGAGGGCTTCCATTTTTTCCAGTTAACGAACTAGAGGGCGCAACTTCCGAGTTTTTTGAGGAGATACCAAGTGATTTTTTAGGGTATAGCGGTATAGGAAAAGCGTTGGAATCAGAGTGTCTGTTGAACGGTAGTAATTAATCAAATTGTTTAATTTCATTCATTTCTAATATCTCTCTTGATATAACCACCATGACATAACGATTTTGCGTGGATCAAGGTACAAGGTAACTAACTATTTTACTTCAAAAATGTCATGGATAATGATTAAATTCATGGGACGGGATGGTATAGTAATGGTACATAAGATTACGAACGTGGCCTGGAAAACAATGTTGATACTAGAGGACTGGAAACTGGCTGTAATACTCCTCATCTAAAAGGGACAAAAAGGGAGATCCGAGAATGTGTAACAATTATAGAAGAATATCCTTGCAGGCGGTGGCTGGGAATGTTTAGGAGTGAATTATAGAAAATAGACCTAGGAAAGATCTAGAGAGCTCACTACTAAACAATCAAGCGTGGTTTAGGCCGGGAGGGGGTACCCAAGATTAGGTGTCCTCTCTTGGACAGATATGTGCTTTGGGTCAAAATGTTGGCACCTTGTCAAGTAACAAAATCTGGCTGTTAGTGAAAATAGATGGATAAATACTGAACTCCTAAACGCAATCCAAAACATATGTATTTTATGATACCTGCAACGTGATAAATAATAAATTTAGACAGATCTTCCTTACGCATAAAGGAGTTGGCTGAGTTAGTTAGTTAGTTGAGCCCGACATTATTTACAGCGGTGGTGGATGATATCGCATCTCAAGGAAGTGGTTGTTAAAAAACTTCTCTGTGCTGATGACCTAAATATTCCGTCTCCAAAGAAACCGAACTAATAATATCAGCTGATGTGAGACAAAGGACATCGAGACAATTCGGGAAGGAATTTAACCAGGAAAAGACAGATATTTCTTCAGTATTTAAAGAAGATGGACGAGTAAAACTGATTATTGATGGGTAGAGATTAAACATGAACCATGGTACTTAGGAACAACAGAATACAATCAACCGAAAAACATTTTAATGCTTTGAAACCAGTTTTCCCTAATTAAATTAAAATCTATAAGACAGTATGCATTCCAACACTTTTATATGGAAGTGATTCATGAGTTTTAACAAAAAGAATCAAATCAAAAACATCAGCCATGGAGATAAGAATACGTCGTCAAAAAGAATTTAGGAGTGACTTCTATAGCCACACAGATCGAAGAACGACAACTGGGTTTGGTGACCTGGCTGGGATGGAAAACACTAAGTCTGCTAAAGAAAGTTGGGAAGTAAAATGGCATGGGAAAAGCCACCTGGTAGACCAATTAAAACTTGGAAGCAGGGAATAATGTAAATCCTTAAAGCCAGCAGATGCAACTGGAGTCAGGCGCGAAGTAAGGACAACAACCCGAGAGTCTGGAAATAATTTTTGTAAAGCAAAAGAAATCTCGACGCCTAACAGTCACAGAGGACACGAATAAGTAAGTAAGGCAGATGCTTACTTCTGTGCCTAATCCAATACAATGTACTATTATTGTGTTATATTTTTTAAAGAAAATACAAAATCCTGGTAAAATAATTAAGCTCATAACGATTTTATAAACGATTACGAGGAATTTTCTTTGCAAAAGTACATTCTGTAGGTGCTCGTAATGTCATGCAATTGCCACAAAATCGGCATTTAACGTGATCGAACATCATCCGGTCCCTTTAACAAACTAATCGGTATGCGCTCCAAAGTTTAATTAATTTTCGGGTTCCGAAAATATGGCATGAACGACCGCCCGTTTATGCTACCGCTATTCTTTTGTATTACTTTCATCAAATGACTTCTACAGCCCCCAAAATCTCCGCTTCATTTCGGCGCGGGCGGATGCCCACTATAACAGCATAACAAAATGCAATAACCAAGCTCACCATTTGCTTTTCTGGTGGTAAATGGTGAGGACGGGAGCTGAAAACGCGAATACCTTATGAAGGGACACGGGAATGAAATTGATGTTCGCAAAAATGTTACATAAACAGAGGATATACGTATTGCAGGGTCAAGTTTTTGCCCACATGAAAGTTCGATATTAAATTTTGAAGGCATAAATATTTCATTAAACGGTCTACCAGCTATGATTTTATGAGATATTTCAGCGACCATCGTTTTAAATAACTTCAGAAGAATTTTAGTACATACTCTTATACATGCTCTTATATTGGCAATATAAGCAATATATGTTAAAGGAATTAATATAACATACTCTTCTAGCACAGATTATCTGTATTTGGTGCTACGTGGTAGTATTACAAATGGAAGTGAAAATGGGAAAGCATCTCGAAGTAAAGGAATGCTAAGAATAACTAATGGACTTCGAAAAAGTTTTTTCTTCCTCTGGCAATTGGGAACAAAAGAATAAATTCATGAAGTGCTTAAGTTTATGCATAGGATACGTCGCACATGTGGCGTGATGAAGTTATATTTCCAGTTATATTGAATTGGAGATACAAGTTGTTCGCTGGATGTTAGTGATTTGAAACGTATTCGATGTCAATCGGGACCGACCATCCGCAAAATGAGAGATAAGAAAAAGACAATAAAGCGTTCGCCGTTGGCAGCATCTATACGGGAAGAAGTTACAAAATTCAAAAGAAATAGAAGGATAAATACTATAAATTGCATGTAAGAAAGGGGAAAAAACGCAAAGAAATTGTGTCATAAGACACTTATCACCGACTTAGTATCCTCCTCCCTTTGCTTTTGCTTGTCGGGGACTAAACTTGAGCTCATGTGACACAACCTGCCGTATGACACTCGTTCCTTGATATGTATAACGTATGTAAAAGCCCAAGTGATGATGATTGTCCACGTGACTAGTGAATTGTACTTGTACGTAAGTTGCCAAATTGATTTGAATAAATACTTGTTATTTAGTAAAGCGTGTTTCTTGTCCTATTTAAATAATGCCTTTAATTTTAGGAAAAGAAAAATAAAATAGTTTTATCGCTACCTAATTAAATTTTCTAATCTAATTATGCTCCACTTAATTCATAATTGGCATTTTACACGAGTGTCGAGAAGCAGTTGTGTTATTTCTTATTACTATTATCCCATTTATATAAAGTGCCTTTTTCAAAGCATTTTTCATAGTTCAATAGACCGAATGCCTTAAAATGATACGCCTTCCACATAGTGATATTAGGTTGACTCTCGACAACATAGGATTATAGACAGATTCACACTGCTAGTTTTAAACGTTAAAAATTTAGCGAAACGGCTTTGGACAGCTTTAATATTATTCATGTATCTGATATATCGGATATGAAATTAGTGAAGCATATTCTAGCTTAGATTTTATGAACGCGAAATACATCATACTAGGTATTTGATATCTTTGAAATCACGACAGTTTCTGCATATGAATCCGTGAGCGATGGCAGCGGTTAGATTTATATGTGTAATAATTTGTTGTCGCAAGTCGAACTTCCAAATCCTTGATACTTTGCTAACGACTTCATGGTTCAATATCTACGTAAAGTGAGTGAAATAACTTTTGCTTGTGTATGACATAACTTTACATCTCTTATTATTTAAGGAAAGATGGTTGGCCCTTCACCAATTGTTACTATATAGTAAAGAATCCTTTTTGTAAAGTTCGTTATTATTGGGGATCATGTTTCGGCAAATTTTTAAATCGTCGACAAATATTAAATACTTACACTCAATAACCAGCAATGTCCTTTTAAAATAGTAAAAAATGGAATGGGTCCAAAGTTAGATCCTTGAGGTAAGCCAGAAGATCTCGCTTGGAGGTACTTCACATATTGCTGTCTCTCAACCAAACAAGATCTTAGAAGTGCAATCATTAGCTGCTTGGAGTTTCCATAGTAATACGTGATGGCCTACTAGATCAATAACTCTCTGAAAATCAACATAAATTAGATCCACTTGTCTCTGTTGATTTAAGCTTTCAGGAACATTGATGAATTGATGCCACCCGCCTGCCATCCTGCCTTCTACTTCGGCCACTAGGTCCTATTGTAAACATATATGGGACATACAGAGTAAAGCAGAGTCTCTAACCGCTCTACAATAACAATTGCTTCTTAAAAATCATGATGAACTGGTAGTATTATTGGTCTGACTATATATAAAAATGTGGCAAATCCGAAGACTTTATCAAAATTGCGTATGACAGATATCGGTCTGTAGTTACATATTTCAAAGGATTACCACTTTTCATTACAGGGCATACCCGCGAAGACTTCCATATAGCTGGAATTTGGTTTTCAAGACAAGGTTGAATAAGTGATATAATGGTTCCGCAAATATCGCTGCATAATCTCGAACAATGAAACTGCATCAATGCCACTCAGAAAACTTCTTTTTTTATATGGACCAATATTTAAGCTTCAGATATGTGCACCACCCATGGTTATGGTTTTAGAAATGTGTACTATAGTGGCTTGTTTCAGACTGGACATGTACTGCTGAGAGAATATATTCATTATGTCTTGTTGCATACAAAATTATGTTTTATATAGTATGTCATGACACAAGTAGGTATCTCTTGTATGGCCCCGTTTACATCTACTAAAACGCCATAATTGCTTAGGGTGTCTAGCAACTTGAAATCGAGTACCTACTATGAATCTAGCTTGCATATACTGCTTTAATAACTGATTTAACTCAAGTATTATAAATAAACACGGTTCCGTATTTTTTGTAAAATACGGAATAAAAATACCACAATAGTACAAAGCAATTAATTATATAACTTTCACTTTTCAACTGCTGAAATTATTCAGTTATGATTCCTTAGATCGTAGCAGATGCTCATAATGAAGGGGAATCAGTATTTATTTGATTGAGTGCGAATATTCATTATGAGAACTTGCCTCATTAGCGTCAAATGGGCTTCCCAACTGTTGCTGCCTCCACAAACGCTAAATAACAAGATTAAGCTCTCCCATTTATTCATTTATTATCTGTGCCTAATGTATAACACTTCTTACAATCGCAAATTTCCATATTCACTGGGGTGAGGAACACTTTCTTATTGAATAAAAGAAAATTTTATTTCTGAATTGGCCCTTAACGTAGAGATTTCACTGAATATTATTCTTTTATATTTGTAATTTACCAAATTCTGGATTAAATAGCTTTGGAGTCAACAAAAATAACAATTTACGCATGCAACTTAACTATGAAAATAACATTGTTATTACCTTCTATATAAAATGAATAATCATCTAGAATTCTCAATTTCATTTTTGTCTGCTACCAATCCATCCACTTTCTCCTTTTTCATATGCCAACATTCTGTCAGTGTTATAAACGACATCAATGAAAACAATTTCGGATTCCCTCTATTTTTACTGTCTTTCTGCGTCCATATTTTTAACCTTTCGTTTATAAAGAAGCGATTTCAGTCCCAATAATAACGTAAAATTCCTCAACGTTTTTAAGGTAAGCTTGGTATTTACTTTAGCGACAGGCGACTGACGGAATTTGACATTTCTGCGAAGTATGCGGAAGTTAAGACGCCGGAAACTGAAAAATGTTGGCAGCAATGAAGATGTATGTGTTTCTATACGCTACGCAGTTCTATCCTCTAATTGCAAGTGTAAAGAGAATACCAATTTTCTCTTTAAAAACCGTGCGTGTTTCGCCTACTTTATGAATATTTTCTTTCATAAGTTGGCAATTTAAGGCGTTCGGCAAATAACAAAAATGAAATATATATTACATATAGAATATTCTTTGATATCCAATCCCAAAATACCTAAATGGTTGTAATTTTAATTGAAAATGAGAGTTTTGATCGACCTAGATTCATACTGAAATCTACATATGATGCTTCTGGTAAAGTTTTCCCAACGCTTACTAAATTGCCACATTTCCTTGTGTATTAAACTTTATTTTCCTATGCGAAAGCTTTTAATTAAACTCACGCTTCAGCAATCTTGACTGGTTTTCATGCACTACCGATAATATTTCATCATCTACGTATACAGCAACAATTCATACGAATATAATAATTTTGGAGGAATTCAGTTTATTTAAACTGCTTGGAATCTCTGCCGCTTGCTGTATTATTGAATCCGATCTCCATGTTCGCGTCTTTCCAAAGCTAAACTTCTTACGCGACGTTGATATATGCATTGCGCGAACATTTCAGGAATTTCCATGCAAAGATAATATCGGAAATTTCATATGTTCGCTTATTTTCATATAGAGATAATATAGGAAACTTGGTATATTCGCTTATACATTACGAACCGATAATGTAAGCGACTTAAATGAACCTCTTTCGGTTGGCGGTCGTTGCATTGTAGAACCAATGAACATATTGCATGACGAAAATTATGTATCGTACAGTTAATACCTTATGGCTTCAGTTGAACAAATATTTGAAATTTTAATCGCCCATGTAAGAAAGGAAATGGGGTCTTGAAATTGTGGCACACGATATACTTATTATGGAAATGTTTTGAGGTTAATGTACCTTGCCCGGTCATAATTACAATAATCATAAAAAAAATTGAGTAGGTATACGTACATAGGTAGGTACTTAGACGAAAATAATTATTGCTTGATTTATCAAGATATAATAAGCTGTGCATATAAACGCACTTCTAATTTTTTTGAAGGAATATCCATGCAGATTTACAGTACTTGTGAATTAAATGCGAAAGTAGCTAATGCACTACTAGAATTGCGATTACCTAATTGTATCTAGGTACATTGTAAAATACAATTACAATGATAATCATGGGCAGCTTTGTTACTCACGACAATCTTTGTAAAACTACAACCCGATTTAATATTGTAAATGGTCTTGTAGAATTAATGTACTGCATGTAACATTAAAGGTAACAGGACACAGAGTGGAATTCTACTACTTCTGAACTAAGAAACATTAAGTATGGGGTCCTGCACGGATCTACCCTCGGCCCCATGCTTTTTATAATATATACAAACGACTTACCTGCTAATGTACGAAACGTAGAACTGTGCCTATACGCCGACGACACATCCTTGATGGCACAAGCGTCAAAGTTGGAAGAGGTTCATACCAAATCCGAGAAAGCAATTGCTGAAGCGTGCGAATGGTTTGGTGCTAATAAACTCGAAGATAACACGGTAAAAACCCAAAACCTAATTTTCACCACCAAACACACTGATATTTATCCAAATGATTTTAATATGCCAACAAAATTTATTACAGGGCCGATGATAAGCTTATCGAATGTTTTAAATTGGAAATTGTCATTAAAACAGTTGAATTTGGTGACTTGTATGCCTATATGAAATTTATAAATCAATAATTGAATTTTAATTGATAATCCAATCGAATTAATTCCACGATATTAACTTTATTTCAGGGATTATATTCCTGTAGTAAATTTACAAATTTGAACTGAGTTAATATATTGTACCGTCGGGACATTCAGAAAAATAAACGAAATACTAGCGCAAATACCGTCAAAATACGCGTAATCTACAGTTATTATCTGCAGCTTTTTAATTAAAGTTTTAAACGTAATGTAGGCGCATTAAAGTATGTTTCAGATTATATTTCTTAAGGGGCAAGCACTCAGACGACTTTGCAAAAGTTCTATGGGCTTCATTCAATTAAAACAACATTTAACAACTTGTGGCTGGTTATTCTAAGGAAAATTAATTCGAATACATTTTAGAGTCAACAGAACTTGGAATGTAAACTATGTACAATTATTTAACCAAGGAGATATGAACCCATGAACGTATATACATGTTGAGGGTTTCACAGACATTAGTATGGCTAGTAGTGTGTCCTTATATTTTAAAGGTCTACAAGGAAAATGCGTAACTGCTGAGAGAATTTTATTTATTCGAAATTACATTATTTCCGGAGAAGGAATGATAAGAGTGCCTGCAACATCAAATCACTCCAATTATACCTCGACGAATTTAATTATTTTTTTCCATAATCCCCCAAAAGACTTAATTGAAAATATGTTCCTTCATAAATGGCTTCCAGTCGGTATATGCATAATAAGGTAGCTCCTTCGATGTAGAGGGATTAAAAAAAGGGATATCCTTCGACATTTACTCCGTCTGGTAACTTCAATCGATATTTTTAGATTGCAAATGTATTTTAGGGCATTCTTGCGTCGACGACCTTATTGCAAGCTATCACAGTCGTTGCTGTGAGTCAAGTCATGCGCCATCTAGGGGGCCCAGGTTAAGACTCCAACGAACCGGACGATCGCAATAGAGGTCGGTAAAGTAGAGGTTGATCATAGCAACGATTCGAACTAGTTGCAATAAAGTCCGCAATGGTGCCAATCGGACAAACTTATGTCAAAAATGTGTAACTTTGCTACTTGTTGATCTATCATTATAGAAGCTCGTAGGTATAACAGCACAGAGTTAAGGTTTAATATGTAAAATAAAAAATCATGGAAATGTTTACTAATTTATTTATACATGTTTAGTTTCTTCTTGGACGGTTATTTTAGTATATGTAGCCACATTTAAGAGACATCTAATGAGAGAGAGATCCATGTTCGCACCAAAATATAGTTTAATCGCTGATAGTTCAGTTCTTTAAGTCACGTTTGCAACGGGACTCATACCGTCTTAATTGTCCGCTACTAAGTATCCATATGTACAAAGAAATGGAAAATTAAATACTTGTGTGTTTGAAGAATTTAGTGTGACAAGTAAAAGTATATTCTAAGTAAATTGAAATGTTGAAATTTACGGCCATATAAACATTATCTGAGAAAGTTTGTTTCGTTCTCTGTAATATAATAAACAGGAAGGCTTTACTGCAATATACTGAATCGTAAAACCGTCCCAAATTGCGAAAGTAATATGTATGGTTGTTATATACGACTAAAAATATACAGAGTTTATGAGGTGTTATGTGTTATGTTTATTATTATGTTATGTATATTACTATGACAATAATAGCGTTCTTTTTGCAAGAAATCTCAGATAATCTCAGCTCACTGAGAGATTTTACGCAGTAACGCGTTCTTTTTGACCGGCTCACTTTGAAATTTATCTGAGATTTTTACTGCCGCCCATACCACTACGGCACAACCTCGCAGGCATGTGCGAGTAGAGAAAGAACGCTACTGTTATTATTTCTGTGTGTATAAGACACAATAATATACATACAGTGACATCTTCGAAGGCGATAATCATTTCAGGTCGTGTTACGCATGTTTCACTGCATAAGAAAATTGTAGGTAACTGTAATTTCCAAGTGCATAGCACGAACTGAACTTAAGCGAATTTTCCATCAGAATACAGGCAAATCAAGATTGAAGTATTCCCCATTTTGCCCTAAGTTCTCCATATCAAGCGTTACCGGCGATTTATGGGACGGTTTGTACATCTCACCAAGGCGATTAGGATGAGTTATAGCTGTAACTTGTAGCTTCTGCAAGAGCTGATTGGGAATAGAAGGAAGTTTCGCTACTTCCGCTGGGGAATCGAACATGAAGTCCAATTAAGATAAAGTAATTAATTGCGTGTCACCACACCGACTCGATCTATCTCTGTTGAGTTGAGAAAATTCCTATAAAATCCTTTTAATTGATGTGTGTCTTTATTCTAGTATCATTTAAATCAGCTTCAGTCCAAATACCCATTGCAACAATTTGTGTTGTGAAAGCCTTTAGTTTGTGTCGGTGGATCTATAACACATAAAGAACCTTGTTAAACGTTAATTCACGCGCCTCGTGTAAAACCGTGTTCAAAGAGGACAAAATCTTTACTTTTTATGATGTATCTACCAAGTGTTGTGCTTATTGCCACCAACGCACAGAATTTCTCGAAAAAATGTATGGATTGTAAGTTTTATAATCCGATGAGAGCGTTAAACTTTCGTGGGGAAGATTGAATTTTAGGCCGAGGGTACCTTTCCCGGTACCCTTCAGTGTTGAGGAAGTGAAATCACATCAGCATCGCGCTGCCCTCTTACGGCGAAGAGAGGCAGTAACAAGCCGTGCAATTACACAAACTTAATGTGGAATGATAAAATAGGCCTCAAGGCCGCAGTGTTAAGTCTCTGCATTAGGATACAAACAAAAACAATGACAACAAGTTTTATATTAACCTGCCCTGTAGTATAAAAATCTTAATAGTAAGTGGATACAATCTTTTCCAAAGACAATAAAACTTTAAACTTTTAACCAATTAACCGCCGCATATGAAAATAATGAAAAAATTGAAAATGTTTATTGTAGAACTAAATAATAAGGGTAAAATAAAGCCATTTGCAAAATTTTATCATATATTTACACAGTATCATAAAAAAGATGGTGTTGCGAAAACGCAACGTTGGTGGTATATGGTAACTTTTTACTTTCGCTGGTACTGGTGAAAACATTTGGTATGTAAATGTAACTTAGACTTCGTACGCATAAAAACTGTAGTGCTGTGGCAAATTCGGCATCTTCCTCTTTGTTCAATGGCAGACTTTTCAATTACGTGACATACAGTGTCGCAACGTGCATCAGAATCGACGTAGAGGGATGTCCCAGTAAAATATTCGATGGTTTTTCCGTTTTCAATAAATGCATAACTACATCACTGCGAATGTTCATTACAAATTCTATGTATTTTCCACGCATTTTCCAGTGCACTCCGTATGAGGTTGATAAATAGAGGCCACCACCATTTTTTCCCTTATACGGATTCTATAATTTGCTATCGCATTATCATGCAATTCGACTCCGCCCATGTGTCGATTGTATTTCTCAATTATTTTTGCTTGTTTAATACGGGCTTTTGAAAATTTATGTTCTTTTTATAAATTACTATTATCTGATAAACAAATATTTAGTTTGATATGTCCGAAAAGGTTTCGCGACATTGTTTTTCTTAGCAATTGTGGCAAAATGTGGTAGCCTGACAAAATAATAATGACTAACCATTTCAGTAAATCATTTATGTCAATATGAAAATTGTGTCGGTTTTTGCCGCATACATATTTTTTTGAACAATCTATCATTTTGCTGAGGATAGTGTCATCAAACAAGGAAAACAATTCGAAAGAGCTGCGCCTAACCCCTGGTATATACGTTTACATACAGCGCTGGCCATTTCTAAACTTTAAAGCCGTCTATAAGTAATGTATTTCATCAAGCAGCGATGTCATATC
>JARFOC010061109.1:0-17979 GCA_031763485.1 Osmoderma eremita | reverse complement strand
CTTCGTAGATTCTGCTGAGGATGGCAACTTAGTAGCCGAAATACGTATCCAGGAGTTCTTCACTCATCGAGGTGGTATTTTTTTTTTATAATATACTGTTAACATTAAAGTGTGGAGTATTATTTAACAAAGAAGAAATTCGTAGTTAACATTTGTATTTCATAAATAGCATTTTCTTGGCATTTAATTCAAATATGACGATCAATCTCACTGTCTCCAAATTGGAGATAAAATTTGCCGAACGACTTAATTTGTTATGATTTGATAATTCACGTGGGACCTATTTGCTTAACGCCCATCTCTTTCCTAGCTGATGAAGGTGCAAACGAACGATTTCATCACTCACATTGAACCTTTCTGAAAGCTCTAGGTACATTGTACTGGAATTTTTCTCTACAACCTCTTGAATATCTTCGTTGTTAATGATCTTCGCGTGCGTGCTTCATCGGTCAAGCTGACATTATTTGAATCACCTCTGTGCTGTTCAATCACTTACGGCATCATCTCCGAATGCGGTACATATTTTTCGCACCGCCACTGCAGGTTTAGTAGCAAGTTTGTATACTCAGAGTAAACAACCTCTGATTTGTAGCTATTGGAATGGAAAATTCAAATTTGCCGCGCATTTTGGCTAGGGAAAGAGACAATCAGAGTGAAGTTGGCGGCACACGTTTAGTACCTGAAAGTGTCAAACAATGGCGCTAATAGTATTCTTATCTCATGAAATATATCCTACTGATCCAAGTCAATAACTTTTTTGGTAATTTACCGATGCGTTTCTTGCGGGTCTTATTCTTCGATATTATATGCGCTATTTATATCATATTCGATTAAGCAATTATTGTAAGGATATCACTTTTATGTTTGACAGACAACTTGTAGTTTTTAAATGTCGACTTTTCAATTTTGTATAATAAAAGTATTGAAGAGACCCATATAACAGCAACAGGTAAGTTTGCCAATGGTTTTGTGCAAAATGCGCATAATTAAAATTTTCGCTGATACCTTATTATGCCGTACCGTACTTGTTCAGTGCTGGGATGTGAGGATAAATTGTCCTGGTGGCATAGTTTTCCTGACCCGGTGAGGTATCCTGAGATGCTTGAAAAGTGGAGGAATTTTTGTAACGATCCCGGTTTAATGCAGTTAACTCCCATGCAAATATATATCTCGTAAAGTTCGCCACTTGCATTTCGAGAAAGTAAAGAGTAATTAAATCTAATAATTTGTTGCTGAAGAATGCAATCCTACGCAATTGGTACCAGGCAGTCAAAGTAAGTTAGTTTCGGTAATTTCATGTAAATTATAATTCTGCGAATAGTATACCTAGTATACATATTTTTTGAGGATTTTTTTGTCAATTCAAAAAGAAGCAATATACAGGTTTATTTTAAAAATTAAATATATATTATATTATTAATTTGCCAAGAAACTTTTGAGAGTTATGTGATAAGTGATATTGAAGATACAATGATTTTTCTTGGGTTAATAAGTTTTATCATATAGGAAATCTCATGTTGTAATGTATGTATAAAATATAATGTTACCGTGAAGCTCAACATAGTCTTCCTAAATAAATTTAGCTTCATGACGTATGTAAAAATAGTTGGTAAAATAATTTATGAGCTTTAGAAATATATTTTGTATGTAAACATACAATTTATATCTACTAATGAAAATTTTATCTGTAATATAAATATACTATAAAGTATTTTGTATATACATGTTTTATTTACAATCTAAACCAATTCTTTGTCATATATGGATATCCTATTAATAATAAGAATTAACTATTTCAGCTTATAGGGTTTATTATTATAAAATTAAAATGTTGTAGTGATATATATTAAATTACCTACAAGTATAGAAACAATATCACATAAAAAGAATATAAATGAGCAATATCCATTTTAGCGCGTAATGATGTAAGTACCTGAAAGTAACAATAGAGAGTGTTGATTCTGCTAACTGTACGGAAGAGTTATCTATTATACTACATATTTTCAATATTACATATTCCTAAAGGAAAGTATTTTTTATATTAAAAACACTCACTGAAGGGCCTCATACAAGTTAAAGTTTTATTCTATGCCATTTTCTATTAATTAAAAATGGAAATTAAACAAAAAAAAAACACAAAATGTGTTTGTATCCGATAAAAGAAGGATTCATACTAAAGTAGATGACAGATAACAAAACAAGTGCTATCGATCAACAACTTAAAATATTCATGGCACTCTACTTTATACAAAAAAAAAACCAGGAACTTATTTGGTTACCTGATTCTTCTTAAATTAAAGAAATATAATACTTCACACAAAAATTAATTAATCCACTAGTCAAATTTTTAATTTATTTTTTATAATATAAATAGAAAAGGTAAAAATAATCGACAGATATAGAAAAAATATAGAAATTTTCACTTACCTCATAACCTCAATAATTCCTCCTTTGTTTAATTTGAATTTTCTCGACCGGAACATAATCATCACTACACGATTTTAGTAAAATTCTTTTAGATGTTTATTATTAATTGTTAAAACTTATAAAATCTTAGAGTTCCATTAAAATTTATTACTTGCGGTATGGTTAAAAGCTCAGGTAAAACACAAACCACAACACTCTTCTACAGTAACACAGTCCAACATTTTACTAAACGCATAACGTGAATTGTTGAGGATTTCAAAAATTTTTTGTTCGTTTTTAATTTCTTACGGTTGGTTTTTGTACTTACTACTTTTGTAGGGAGATATTGTTTAAAATATTAACGTAGATATACAACACAATATACACAGGAGTCTAGTATGTACACAAAATGTGAACACGTCAGAGAATTTTATTTATAAAACTCAGAATGGTTTGAAGGAGACATCTATGGGTAATGCTTCAAAATGATCTAAATTGCGTCCCTTTGACAGAATACAGAGGGCACCAGACACGTGTGGGGTCTCAGTGCAAAATTTTATCTAATAGAGGGCTCTGAGCGTACAATTCTAGAAGTTAGCATAGAGTACTTTAAATTTATATTAAAATTGCTTTAGGTGTTAGTAGTTCGTTTAGTTTTTACTTATTGTTTAATCACTATCGTTATTTTTATTAATATTGTGTATTTCGTCTGTAAATAATGACGTGTCGCGAATTAATTATGATTTTGATATCGCACGTCGATCTAAAAATGATTCATCGCCAGGTATTTCTATCCGACTGTAGTTTTTAGTGTAAATATACTCCTAATGGCTATGTTTTTGTTGAGTAGGGTAGGTTAATGTTAGAGCGAATTGTTTTCCTTCAGAGTGTTTAGTCTTGAAGTTGCTATTGTAGAAGTTAGTGCGTGAAAGAAATAATTGTTAAAGCTGGTTGGTGCGTTATTGTGTTTGAAAAATAAGTGCATTTAACAATTTTGGGCGGCAGGAGTAATCCGAACAGTGTGTTTATGGTATTCCGTCCGGTAAGAAAAAGTTAATTCTAATTATAAATATAACTCAGGAATGCGTTAATAGAAACCGTCAATGCGTGCTTTTTGCGCAACTTGTGTGCTCACTTTCTGAACAGAATTATAGTTGGAAATAGAACATGTGCTACTTAAAAATCTGCACGGCAGAATGCATACACTTTTTGGCACATTTTGTGAATGACATTATGCGAAGAAACTTATATAGAAGAATGAATAGAATTTTGGTTGGCATTATGTATCCTGTCAAGTTTGAAATATATGAAGTTTGGCGCCGTAATCCGCTTAGTTGGGTTCACAGACCACCAGAGGGAAGCCACACAATTTTGACGTGCCCCAACTGTGCTTACTATGTTATCTCTGATTTATAACGTGAGATGGTGCTATTTTTAAATTTGAATTAAAACAAGAAGAAATTAGGATTAACTGTTATATTCAGAAATTATTGTGGATGTTATATGTAAATTTCACATTTTATTTCTTCCTACAAATATTACCCAGATTCGTTAATATTAACGAAAGTCCCTGATGGTTTTACGTTTTACCTGACATTTCATGAGATATGTAAACATAACCTTAATCAACGGATGTGATAACCTTAAACATGTGATCAGCCTTTGGTATATAAATAGATTGTTTTGCAGTAAATCTATTAGCATATGTTTTATCATGACGCTCTCTAAACTTTATAAACGAATGACGATTTTTCTTGATGTCAGGAAAGTGTTTAAAACAATCATTTCTAATGCTTTTGGAAAGTACCTTCTAGTGACAAACACTATTACATGTGGCGCTTTAATGTTTGCTGGTGATTTAATGCAACAAGAAATAGAATACCAGAAAAAGATGTTGCCAGAAAGATATGACTGGGCTAGGATTGGTTGGGTCTTTGAATCATGTTCGATTACTTAGAAAAGCCTTAGGTGTATTGTTTTTTAGCCCGTATGACTATTGTTGGCCTTGGATATGGTCCTTTGCATCACTACTTCTACACAGGCATTCATAAATTGTGGCCCGTTGTGAATGTACAATCTGTGACAAAGAAAATTATGGCCGATCAATTTGTAATGTCGCCTTCCTGTATTGTATATTTTTTTTATGTTGCTGGATTGTTGGAGAAGAAGAACTTACCTGAATGCACTGATGAATTACTCGATAAATGTGTAGAATTGTATACGGTAAGTTCTGTCTCATTTTGCCAAGCATGCATGGCACCTTCAATGATACACATTTTCAGGTGGATTGGTGTGTGTGGCCCCCAACACAGTTTATTAATTTTTATTTTGTACCAGTACAATACCAAGTTCTGTATATAAATACCATCACAATGTTATATAATATATTTCTCTCCTATATTAAACATAGAGAAGTGGCACAGGAAAATCTAAAATCATTAAAAAGTGTACAATAATAATGTTGTCTTTTTAGCCAATTTTAGCTACTAGTAGCATAGAGATATTAAACCAGAATATTTATTTATATTTATTTATTATATTTAAATATTATAATAATAAAAAGTCGAAAAATTGTGATACCAGGGCTAGTAAAATTTGTTGATAAATACTTAATAAATGTGTACAAAAAACAGTAAATGTTTTTGATTTCTTGAATTGAAATCTAGGTTATAGAAACATACTAATGCAGATAAATAATTAACACAGTGATTGCAATTTGCATTTTGTGCTAGTTAGTATGTTGGGTGTAAAATGTATATCAGCTATAGTTCGTTTTTTTTTGTTTCGGAAGAGTCACTACAAAAATACAAGAGAGGCCGCCACCATATTTGCTTAACAGCAGTTGCAACTGTCAAACATCTTTCAAAACGACGCTGAAATCATATACATAACCTCATTTATGGCTGCGTTCATAAATGCGCCGGCAAGCTACATTCATGCTCAAAATGAAAAAAAAGAAAACAGAAACTTGGGGACACTACCTTACTCCTCGGAATAAAAAACGATTTATAGTATTTGGTTTTAATGAAATTTAAGACATTTTGGAGGATTGAGAAATCAAAATTAACATTTGCTTCCAATTTTATATTTTATTTTTGCTGAATATACATATATAACAAGATTATATATAAAACCTGTGAAGAAATCGATGTCTATATATATTTGTTTGTCCTTTTCTTATTCATTTACTGCAATTTCAGATATGACAACCATTTTTGCTCACGCGGTATATGTATCGCATATCCAAAGTACCCTGAACGATAATAAGGATACGTATTCCCATTTTGGCAAGCGGTGAATCAGGATTATTGGTAGATCAGGCCGTCGTGATCACCGTTATTTGAAAATAACCGTTTTTACCATCCCTAGGGAGGATAGGAACACTCCCTGTCCAATGTTGGTGCCTAACAACCATTAGTTGCCTATATATGCAGGCGTTTCAAACCAAAACGTGTGTAAGAGGTTGCCTGGCAAGCGTTAAAGAGAGGGCGTATCTAGGATGAAACAAGAATTTTGTTACATGAAACTGTTAAATTGTGAAACTCTGGGAGGGTGTTTCCACTAGGAAATATTTAATTCAGGAGTTTCATTTGAGTTACTTATGTATATATTACCGTCATATACTGTTGGCTGCTGTGTTTTCGAGGAAAATGGCTCCCAAATGCAGATAACTGTCTTGTTGATGAGATATTTGCTTTTTTCTTAATAAATATTTTATGCTCTTTTAAGCTTAGTATTTCATTTAATTAAAAGAAAATACTCTAACAATTACATTTTATATTAATTTATCTAATACTAATTTTTTCCGTTTTGAATTCACAGTTCGCAGAGTTCAAAATAGAGGTCTTCTGCACGATGAATCTGGAAGACAATGAATATTAGGTACATAAATAATTTGAATAATAAATTTAAGATTCACGCTTCTAAGTAATTGCGCCTCTATGAAGCGAGACCTGAACTGCCATCCACTGCATTCCGAAAGCGTGCCCGATTTTCAGTATTAAGTTAACCATTTTCTGTATTAGTTATCTGGTTATGGGAAGATGATAAACTACTTTGTATTTAAACCGAAGATTCCATTCAGTGAATTCTCTAGGTAACATAAAACTCAAGTGGTTAGAAAGAAATCATCATACCTTGAGATACAACGATGGACATATATGTAAATCTACGGGAACTACCGCAAATATTACAACGGTTCACAACAAATTTTCAATTAATATAAGTAGAAGGGCATCAAAAAGTAAACGCCATATAAAATATGTAAACACTGCGCAAATGAATGAGATCTTCAAACAGAAAAGTCATCAACATGTGGATGACATACGAAGCTTCCAATTGCCCCAGGCCGAAGATTTACAGTACGCAATTGAAAGATTACAAAAGACTGTGAGTGCCTGTCACTGCGACTTTACTTTGGAACGTAAATGACCGATGGTTTAATTCGATTTAGAAGAAAATAGCTTGACGAAGTATTTGAAATTGCAAGCGTAGCTATTGCTATTGAGGAGGTATATCTGGATCGGCCATTTACGAAGAAGATTTCGATTATTGCTAAAGAATTATATTTAAGTATAAATCATTAAACGTGTATGTATTTAGCAAGAACTTTGTTTCTTTTTATTTTTTTCTTCTTTTTTCGAATATCACGTCTATTTAAATATCTGTTGCAAAATGTCTGTTGCAATGGTATAAGTAGATGAAGTGAATATACTTTTTTGCTCGTCCAGCGTATATTATTTTAAGTGAAATTACTTTCTGCACGTTCCAGGTATATTATTTTAAATGAAATTACTTTTTACGCACTCCGTGTAGAAAGTGGAACGGATCATTTGCCCTTTCCCGCAGCGCTAAAGAATGCAGTGTGGGGGTGGTTGGTCCAGAACCGTCTATATGCATCTACTAACTCATAAATCCCCATGGCGATTTCAGATGTGACAGCTTAAAGTATTATTTAGAAAATCTAAAAATGAAGCAAACTCACGCCATTGGTGTAAGCGTTTTAAGAAGTGAGTAAAGTCAAATGAGTCTCCCATTTTTTTTTAAATTAGCTGTTCGTGAAGATAAAATGATTACGGATTATCAAACAATAATAAAAATGCTATTACACCAAAAGGTATCACAATGTCGAGTTGCGTAGTACTTTTTTGAAACGTTTCTTGGTTTTGTTTCATAATATAATCTGGGAGGAAAGGTGAGAAGATGAAATTAAAAATCAAATCATCTTTATTAAAAATAATAATTTTTGTCGTCGAAATGCATACAAGTATTAGATTATCTATTCTCTCGCGTATTTCATGAACATTTTAAACGAACGTGATAGATATGTTACCGCAATTATTCTCTGAGGACACAGAACAGAAACAAAATCTACAAATAAATATGGGAATGCACTAATCTTAAATTACAAATAATTGTTTTCTAAAATAAAAGTTCTTCTCACAACTCAATTACAGAATTTCAGTTGTTCATGATGTCGGTAAAATTTCTTTATCTACCAGCGCGGGCGTCTGTAATAGCACCCCACAGTTCGATAATCAAATCATCCGTGAAACCGAACTCTTCCAAATCGGAATTGTCGATCGCTTCCGCGAATTCCATCGAGTTACTTTTTTCGATCGCTTTCTCCCATATTTGGGCGGCCAATTCGGAATCGTTTATGCCTAGGAAATTCTCCAGGATATTGTTGATCTTTTCTAAACCGGCGTCCATTACGTCGTCCTGAAATTTACAAGATTAATTTAGATTTTTTTCCTTGAATTTGCACCGTCACTTTTACCCTCTGTCCTATTTCGGCTTTTCCGTCCGCTTTAAACCTAAGCGTTTCACGTCCCGTGCCTACATTTTTGCTCTTTCCTCTTTTAGTTTTCATACCTATGTCGGTAAAGCCCGATTTCAACGGCTCCACTAATCGTATTGTGAACGTCGAGTCTTTTGATATTTCTTTTAGGATCTTGGCTACTTCGAAATGTCTTTTGCCGATCATACTTTCGCCATTTAATTTTTCAATATGATCTCCAACCTGAAAAGATTAAATACACGTCGTTAGTGGACAATCTTGCAAGAAAAAATGTCACAGTCTACTGTCAATGAACTTTATTGCAAGTCAAGTTTACGGTTCTAATGCTACAAAACCGTTTTAGCTTATTAAGTCTATATTAAGTTAGCTAGAAGAGATTGAAGAGAATCTAGAGATTGTTTTTCAAAGTGGCAAGTATCAACTTGCCACTTTGCAAGTTTCTTACACTGTGAAAAAGCAATTTGTTAAGTCAACAAAAATGAAAGTGTTGACCATTTCTGAATTCAAATAAATTTGTTTGAAGTGTTTACTTGGAATAATTTATTGTATAATATATTGAAAGCGTATATTTGTTAGTTTAACAGATTTCATAGTTTGGACGAAAAATAAGATATCTATCATCTCTTTATTTTTATATTGGATGTAACAAATTAGAGATACAAATGTACATATTTGGTATGAGGATATTTGACTGTAAGTTCCAATACGACTTTTGTGAATATGTAAGAATATGAGATTCTAATTTTTAGAAGTTATTGATTTGCAATGTATCGTATCTAGCTTCTGACTTATCTTATTTAATAAATACATCGCACTTCCGTCAATAGCAATCCTACACTTTTCACCTTTTAATCAATACCATTAATTTAATTTAACATAAATCACTAACGATTTAAAAGAATATCGTTATAGAAAAGTACCGATAGTTGAATTAACAATACAGAATGTTGAGTACATACAAACGAAAAATTTTTGTTGAACTAACCAATTGTTGTTTGACTGAACAATTTTTTTTTCTGGATGATATGCAATAACAATAAAAAACTAGAATAAATAAAATGTATGACTAGACAGAGAATATGGAATTAGTTTGTATGGAATGTGGTTGTTATGTGTATGTTTGTTGCAGTTTTTTTATATATCTGAGTGACGTTTTGTTTTATGGAAATTAATTAATTTACTGGATAACCTTAGAAAGCTAGCTATTAAATTCGCGTTACAATTTTCATAAAATGCTTCACTATATTTATTTTTTGTTGGAGGTCAAATAATTAATTAGGGAAAGCAAATTCCTTTGACAGGCTAAGTTTGCGATTTGAATCATGTCGAGGCCACATAGAATCTTTCTTTCCTAATTGTTTTCCAATTACTTTGAATAATTGTAGAGCAGATATATAAGAATTACAATCCGGCTTTAGGGCTGTTAGATCATGCACTAATTATGTATTCTGCATATACCAAATTATTGAGAAGAGGCTGTCAAGATATAGAGCTACCTACTTGCTGTTCGTTGACCTTCAGGAAGCGCACGATAATGTACCTAATCGATGCTGTGGGAAGTAGTACAACACATTAATCACACGTTAATACAGGCAGTTCGGAACTTGTACAAAGATATGGAACCAATGGTAAAAATAGGAAATAAGGCGTCAGAAGAGATTCCCGTTATTACGCCAAGGATGTGGCTTAAGCTCAACTCTATTTAAGATATACGTAGTCCAAGCACTCCACGAATAGAATAGAAAATGCAGCAAAATGGGAATTTTAATAGATGGCAACTTGTGTATTTATACACTCAAATTTTCAGACCATCAAGTCATATGTGCAAATGATAAAGATAGCTTTGAGTAGATGAGACGTAAACTGAAGGAAGAATACTATCGATGGGAGCTTACTAGGAACTTAGAGAAAACTCAATACCTGCATAGGAGAAGAAATAACTAATTTAGAACTGAAGAAAACGGTATCCTAGAAGTATGTGAGCAGTACAAATATCCGGGTTCAATTTACGACAAAAGTGGCGCAGATGATGAAGAAATCAAATCTAGGATGGACAACGCACTAATGATAATCAGCTGCCTGAATTGTATATTCTGGAGTACAGTAATTGGACAACAACGTAAATCCAACATGTGCGAAGTTATGGTTAATGGCGTGGAAATTCAAAGTAAATCTTAAGGAAAAGTTGGAGGTTAGGAAAATGGACGCTTGTGACAGATCAGCAAGGATATCAAGGCTAGATATAATCAGAAACGAAATAATTAAAGAGAGAATGGATGTAAAAGAAACAATAATCGATAATATCGAAAATAAGTAACTTAGAGGGTACCAACTTGTTTAAAGAATGCGTGAAAACCGATTGCCAAAAAGTGTAATAGAATGAATACTACAGGAACACATTACAAAGGGTAGACCGAGATGAACGTAGATTGGAGGGATTAAGAAAATACATGAGTGATAGACACCTGAAAGTGGAGTTTATTTGTTCTTTCCGTTACACATATCTATATAGTAATATTTATTTGATGTTTAGTTGACTACTCCACTGTATATTTCAAGTATTTAGTATACCTACTATCAAGTTTCAAACTTCTAACAGCCAGATAGAAGCCATACTCGACATAATTCGGATTAGCTTTATTAGTAATCCGTTAAGCATCCACTACTTTTGCTACTTGAAATTTTACGCTTCGTCAAGTGTGTTCTAAACAAACTCATATGTACATAGGTGCGGTCGCCTTAAAATAGCATACAAACCTGAATGTGAGGTATTTTGTCTATGATCGAGCCTTCTTTTATCCTTTTAATAAAAGCATACCCAGCCCCATTATCGGTTATCGTAAGCCCTAACGCATCGTCGCTTTTCACCACCTCCACTTCTTTTGGTCGTCCTGAAAGAAACAAAAAACGAGATGTTTACAGTGTTTACGATATCGATTCATAAATTACGGTATACGAGCTAAATCAATATCGAGCTGTTCCATAACGTGTCAGATAACGACGACAGATTATTATCGGATACACGTCGTCTATGCAATAGCGGTGATGATAACGGCACTCAAAGTTAATTTTGGAATGTAACGACAGAAGGGGCATCACAATCAGGATATGATTAAATTTGCTGTAAAATACAACGTTCCCAAAAATATTTGCTCTGGATTACTAAATGTGTAAATACACTGTGATCGCAAAACCCCGATTAAATTGGTAATTCCCAAGCAGATATTTTTGGATTGTTAGGTTTACTTAAAAGCAAAGTAATAAGGACAATAATGGAAGTAAATGAATGGGAATAACATCCTCTAATGAATCATGAGATTAATCAAATATTAAACAATGAAGGTATAATCAAAATCATAAAAGCTTAGAGAATCAGGTGGTGTGGCCATATATACAGGAGGAACAAGAGAGCATAACTAAGAGTCCTTACAGAATGGAAAGGTTTAAATATCGAAGGATGGAGGAAGCAAATCGGCGACGGGCAAAAATGGAGAAATGTAGTTTGTAAAGCGAGAACTCATGAGAAGGGTAAAATGGGCACCCATCTTCTACCCTGTAAAATAGATTGATAAAGTCCTTATAGGTAGGACTCCTAATATTTCAGCTACATAACAAATGCAAGCAAGGTCTTTGCAAACATCTAAATGAGTGTATATTAGCTCTTTCTTTTTCCACAAAGCACAAAAATTCCTTTAGAACTCAGTTGTATTCGTAGAATCTACAGAAGAACACTCAAACACAGAACTCATGTCTCCCCAAAAGATCGAAATGAGCAAATGGTATATCTTCTTTAAAACACCAAAAGCAACTTGTGCGTTCTTATCGCATACGTCGGGTAAAAACATGTAACAAGAAACGTTAACGATAGTTCTGAAATCCCTCCACTTATAGAAGATGTCCAACGCAAACATACACAAATGCTGAAATATGAATTAGTTCCACTTATAGTTTACCGCTATTCATGAAGATAAAAGAGTGGCTCCCGTATTTGTAAATTTCTGATGTGCCTAACGGCAAATTCCAGGAAATATTTAGGAGTAGAAAAGAATAAGTTTACAAATTGGTTTGGCCTCTCCTTTTAGCACATTTTCTATCATGCTTCTAATAAGAGCAGCGTATGGTTGATTCCATGCATTTTTTACTAATTTTAGTATGTTATAAATGAATGTAACAAAAATGGGTCCTGGTTTTTTATTGTCAATGCCTTAATCAAAAAAAGGAAGATTTCTGCCAATAGCCAATGTACGTTCAAAAAATGAAGTATATAAGAAATATATTTAAAACTGGGCGTTGGATGTCTCTGGGATTTTCCTTAAAGACATGTGCTAACGTTTGGTTAACGATACGGAGTATTGAACGAGCGACAGGCATTTCTCCGACGTGCACTGGTGAGGACTAAGTGAGTACGAAACAGCTGCCTGGAACTATACAACCAAACGTGTTCTGTGATCTCAGAGGTATATTTATATATTTTTTAAATATATTTATTATATACTTCATCTTTTGAATGCCTTAATGAAAAGGAGGAGCACTATCTCAAAACTCGCTGTTCTGTAAATGTAAAATTTTTGACTGAAATTCGAAAGTTCATTTTTAAATAAATATTACATACCTATCTATACACACATATTTATTTCTACATGATGAATTTGTTGCAAGAAAATAATAGGTATATATTCATCCGCAATTTCCTCCCAAAGGATAATAATTTTACTCCTTGTTTCTAGAGACATTTCACAAAGCAAGGCTTAGTATAAGGAGTTTTTCCGTTTCTAAAATGACTCCTAACCCCAAAATAAGTAAATACACGGGAGAATGGATATGATATACCCATCGCCCACTTGAAATTATCGTTTACAGTTTCTGTGACATGTTTCTTTTTCTCGATACCCTCTTTGATTTCGTCAAGTGGTAGTGAACAAGTATTTAGTTTGAATTGACTGTGGTTTAAAGGGTATATGCTATTCCCTCATCTTATCTTATTGGGGGGACATGATATAAGTATTTGACTGTACATATAGGTACGCTTTCAGCCTACAAGATTATACCTACTGTTCCACTTCCAGCAATGACTGTTGTAAACGATACGAATTAAATGTGGATTTTCTGCGAAATATTATTACTATAGATGAGACCTAGACTTTTTGGAATATGTACGTTTAACAATTGCATTATATTAAATTAATATAGTCAATGAATATAGTACGACGCAGTGCCCTTCAAATTGGTGTTACGTTATTATAGTTTCGTTACTAATTGAAAAACAGCAAAATAAATACGAAAGACATTTGATTAAACTTGTTAAGAAGAAGAATTTCTGGTTTTAAAAATGTATATCTAAATATAGAACTGCCGTATTAGTAAATAATGGTAGATCACATGCAGTAGGTACCGTGGAAAATCAGTTTTTAAAGAATTAATTACATTTTCATTGCATTTTCTCAGAGAACTACCAAATGACAATATTTTTTAAATTCCGATTCAAAATGTGTATACCATAGTTTACATAAACATTGCAAATGGTATCGTTTTCTTTTGATATTAATTTTTAAAAGCTTTTTATTATCATTTTTATTATCTCCGATCTGTGTGATATGATATTCAGTTCGATTATGAGTGCTGTTTTCCGTAGTTTTGTAAACAATAGTTATATCTTATTTTTCCTTTTCTTAGCCATTTATATTTTTTAGTTTCTATTGTATGATTTAGCTTTAAGTATTATAGGCTGTAATAATTTATTGACGACAATAAATTGACAACTATTCATATCACATTTAACGGCTCTTTATAATAACCCGTTATCTTTATGTATGTTTTACACTATGAAAGACAAGTAATACTTCTCATAATTTTCTAATGGTTTCATGCCTTTGTCTTACGTTTTACGAGCACTTATGTTTCATTGTTTTCAGCATTCTATCCTTCTTAAATTAGGTATTTTAAAAGAAACAAGTTGAAGCATTCTACATTCTAAACTCACTAAATAATAAACACACTGTTCGGATTACTCCTATAGCGCATAAAATTCATAAACCGGGTAAAGCGATGAGTCCTATCGTGTCAGGCATTAATTCACCCACTTACAGTTTGTCCAAATGGCTAGTCAACGAATTCAAGAATCTCCCACGTAAGGTAGAAAGTTTAGCAGTAGAAAATTCGCTGGAATTTATCAATAAAGTGAATAACATAGGAATTGATGAAGGGGAGATTCTTGTAGGTATCGTTTGACGTCTGTTCACTGTTTCCGAGCGTGCCGATCCCTGAAACTATAGAGTTTTTAAGAAAATACTTGAAATTAAACGAATTCGAGGATATTAAAATTGCGGAGTACCCGCTGTCGCCATTTATTGCCAATCTGTTTACGAGCGAGTTTGAAACCGAATTGAAAAAGGACGGAGATTATTTGGCTGAGATATGTAGATGATATATTTGCGATATTTGATGCCACAAAATATACGGTGGAAAATTTCCTAAAAAAATTAAACTCGCAATTTGATTCGATTAAATTCACAGCGGAATAAGAAATGAACAATCGTCTACCATTGTAAGATAGTTTAGTAATTAAGAATAACAATAAATTGGAAATAGACATATACAGAAAAGAAACCAACACAGATAGGTTCATAATGGCAGATTGAAACCACCGACAACAACATAAGATATCCACGATTAATTTCTTTGGTATATAAATTAATTAAATTCCCGTTAAGTCGAAACAGATTCGAAAAAGAATTAAAACATATTAAAAACGTTGCAAAACACAATGGTTACTTCTCTGTAGATGTTGACGGCGTCTTTAAAAAGGTTCAATATAGACAATACCTTAGAAACTCCACAACGCTTACTCTGATAGAACTCAGTGACAAAATTAAATTTTTAATGTAACCTTTTCATGAACTAACGAAAGGAATTAGCCGAGTCGTGAGAACGAAAATATGAAAATCGGTTATAAATCGTCCAACACACTTTTAAGAAATCCTAAAGACAAACTGGAAATGAAACAAAAGTCGGGAATTTATAAAATATGTATAAAGAACATATTTCGCACTACCGACATAGGAGAGCAGATATATCTGGCGTTGCGGAACATATGTTAAAAACCGGACACAATATAAATATAGATAATTTAAAACTAATGAAATCGGTAACATCGACGCGCGAGCTAGATGCTTATGAATCCATTTATATTAAAAAGAAGAAAAACCTTCTTAATCGGGAAGAAGCGCCCTTGTCATACTCCGTACTAATGGATTTATTGGAGTAATAAAGACATACACTTGAGAACGCTAAGAATTTTGCGTCCGGAGGTCTGGGAGAAGGTTGTACATATGTTAGGGATAGATAGAGGGAATGAAGGGAGAAGAAAAAGGAGTGCATGTTTCTAATTTAAGTTATTTTCGGGCTCATTCCGTTATTCGACTTGATAGTGGGAATCCACGTATTCCCGAAACACGTCGTCCTGAATTAATTAATACTTTGTGCGGGAGGAGTAATCCGAACAGTGTGTTTATTGTGCTGACCCATAATCCTTGCAATCTTTACTCACTAAATAGCTTTGCAATAACAGTTTACTCAAATAAATTTGTTAACAATATTTTTCCCCTTCTTACATGTATTTGTTCGGTGGATTCTTTCTACTATTTCAACGTCGCTTACATGGATTCAGTTAAGGCGAAGGAACTGTTGCAACCAGGTGAGCCGACTTACATACATGCCACATACGATACACTCGATTCAAACAGCAATTAGTGGGAAGGTTTACTTCTTGCATGACATGTTTATGTGTTCGCAATAAATGTACCTGATTATAGTTATAGCTTTCATATAAGTCTTACGGCATTTTACTAAAACTGACATTAAACCTTCTCGTATTTCTTAATGATAAAAGAATCCTTTTGCTTTTTACTATTTTGCAGCTGTATACCTGTACAGTACTCCATTTAACCGGAGTACAGGAAAATAATTTATTATCTTGCAGGGAACGAGATATATATAAGGGCGGGAAATAAAAACATGTTTGATGGCTCTTACCTTTCCTGTGGGCGAATATGAAATCTTCTAAACCTATTTGTCCGCCTAGCAGGCATTTCATGTCGACTTTATATGTATTTAACGTGCAGAATAGTATCTGAAAAGGATATATAAAGTCGTATTAGTCATTTGCGTTAAAATCAGAATGTCGTGTCATGTATGCGTTTATAGTAAATGCGATATGCTATAAAACGTGTCGTATTTGCATCATGTGAAACACGTAAATTCTCTCCCGTGGGTTTATTCTGTCGCAAAATGTCAAAGAGGTAATTGTTGGAATAAATAATAGGGATACATCCTGTCGGTATATCCATCTTTTAGAATTACAAAGGAATATATTCGCATATGTTACTATTATTGTCATTACTGTATTAACTGGTGATTTTATTGTTGTAAACATAATTTTCTCAACTTAAAAGTCGCATTACATAAATACACATACATCTAAATATCAAATAAGTACTAGACTCTATCGAATTACTAAGTAATAAAACGTATCTTAGGTTATATTCTGATGCGATAGCAAATAGAAAAATACAATTTTGTCAGATATGAAGATAACGAACAAGCATTACCACGGAGGAATTCGCGCTTAATATTGCTGAAGATAAAGGGCAGTAGTATGGTATCGCATTTCGAAATATTGATCGTTGAATATCTACAGATTCTGTTCAGCGTTACAAACATAAAAATTAGGTTGCGTTTTCCTGGTTGATGCAAAACCAGAAAATAAAATAAATATTGAATATCAAATTATACATACGTTAGTAATACTACAATAAATAATTTTGCACTGCTGCTACTTTTGTTATTATTGGAGCTTAATTAAATTATATAATTTATTTGTGCGGATTGCCGAAAGGCAATGAGCATTTCATGGTTTTGTATATAACACGTTAGTTACTGTAGACGTTTACTTTGGAACTACGGCACCGCACACCTAAGAAAGCTTTAAAAGAACACAAATATATAGAAGCTATGTAGGTATTTCAACAACGGAGTTGTCATCTTTCGCAGTAAAGCGACACTGTTTACAGTATAGGTTAGTTGCGGTTTGTACTTGGTTGCTTAATAATAATGAATATTACATATAAATGAAAAAATTCCTTTGATTATTCCCCAGAAGGAATAAAATAAATCGTTAGTACCGGTAACAACGTATTATACGAACTTTTCTGTTAACTCAGAAACCCTTGGTTCCAATTACCTGGGATAATAGATTCTATTGTATATATGTACATATTTTTGTATTATCATGCAGTGAACTGTTTAGATACAAATAAAATTTAGTTTGTTGAGCGAAAATGCTAGAACCTGCAAAAAATTGTTATTGTATTGTTGGTCATATGTATATAATAATTTGATCGTAATCGAACTTATTGCAAATTTGCGGTAAACATATTTATAGTTTCTTAGTCACCTCCGTGATTATGTGATCACATTCTTTTTGCAGTTGCAATGTCGTCATGTGATTAAAGAAATGTTTGCTTATGGGCTGTATGCACTATATATTTTGAAAACAACGCAAAACGGAAACAAATCGTTTGCTCATGGGTCAACATGCAAACAAGGGCCTCAAAAGATTTTATCCTGTTTATTTTAAGTCGGTGTGTTTTGTTCGCTCCCTGTGTTCGCTCCCTGTATATTTAATTTGTATTTTAACACGTTCTCTCCCTGTATATTTTATTTGTACTTTAATATGTATTTTCTAGGAATATAAATTCCAATTTTGTTCAGAATTA
>JARFOC010061099.1:0-17982 GCA_031763485.1 Osmoderma eremita | reverse complement strand
GATGGAGTTGATCATACCACATTTGTATTCCTACAGATGGGGTTGATCAATTCTCATTTGCATTTTATATCATATCGTTTTATATCATATATATATATATATATATATATATATATATATATATGTATGTATGTATGTATCAGTTTGAGTACAGAAGCAATTATCACCTAGTAGCGCTGATGAGACTTGGTAAGTGGAAACGCGTCCGCTAATTGTGATAATTGCAAGTGAGATGTAATTCTTTATGAAATTACAAACGTTTAATTAATATTAGTATATCTTGTTTAATACAATTTAGTTGGGCCAACAGCATATATACATTTTTCTCGAAAGCAGTTGAATTCCGGTATAGGACATGATACATAACATATGTTCAGAATTTGACGTAGTATTTAAAAATGAAATAAAAAAGGTATTTCCATTTAAAAAAGTGACCTGTCATAACATGTTTTTGGGTCAGCCTGTATACACAAAATAATCATCAGAAAAACGGCAACTAAAATCAAAAATAAAAAAAAAACACCTGCATTTTAAATGAATTTATTCCAACTGCTGCGTGCTCACTGTATACGCCCTCTGACTAACATTTGATAAAGTCATAAAGCACGGTCTTATTGGTTATTGCTAAATACATAAATAAATCCACATCGGCACGAACTAACAGGTAATTTTGTAATACAAACACGTTTCACGTAATTGCAAAACATACCTCTAAGTATGTACATATGTAAATGCATAGTAATTTTTAAATAAATCATTTTTACCTTTCCTTTAACGTTACGAAATAACTAAGTGTAATTTTTTTTCAAAGGCACCAACATATAAATGGTTATTTTATCTTTATTCGCATTCAATGTATTTGTGATATAGGTCATGCTATAATGGCTTGTCATTTACTTTACTGCTTATTCAAATTCATGCCATTTTTGAATTAGATCATTACAAAAAAATTGACCACAACGCGCCACAAATATGGCCTGGCAAGTGCGAATTTACATCATCGTCGCGTATTACTGTCAAACGTGTTCATCGAGTGTAATAAATAAACACATTCCATGACATCGTTAATCACAACACAAATAGAATATGTATAAGAATTTGAATTGCCATAGCTAAGTGTGGCTTTGCGGTCTTGTCCCGGCTTTTTCTTATGCACTTCTCTTTTAAGGCACCGAAACCGGTAAACTGTCAAGTTGCGGTAATAACGCACGTAAACAATTATAGGTCACCGTTATTGAATTCTGAAAGTTAGCCGGTCGACAATGAATAATGGATAGTTAATGGATGTTATGGTTTTACTAAATATGGAGATGAACGTTCTATGCTGCAGTCTATGCAAATTTATCAATTGGAAAATTGGCTAAATTGTACCGTGGCACAAGGGTCGGGCTTGTTTTCTCATGCGACCCAACAGTTCGTGAAAATGTGAGGACTTATTACCGGCACAGTGGTAGGTCAACATTAATGACGGATATTTGAAGGAAGACGTTTTATTTTCGTCGCAAGTTCGTGCTGCGCGCTTATAGCTTTAAGTTTATGTAGATTGAAGCTTTTATTTTATCCGATTATGTTACTCTCGGCCCCAACCAAAGTTTAGTATAATATTGCGTATTGGAACATCCTACAATAATAGGACATTTCAATAGCCTCTTTAATTATTTTGAAACAGATTTTAACATGCCAAAGCAAAACCATATAAAGGTAATAAAAATGGGAAGAAAAGACTATAAGAAATAATTTTATCTGGGTTGCATAAATATATTCTATCACAGATATAATAACATAAAGTAAACAGAATATTACTTATTGTAGTAACATTCTGCCAATATCCAAGGAAAATCTTTGGTGATTACACAGGTCAATAAAATTTCAGATTGATTTTGTCTCACGAGGTAAAGTGGGTGAACTTGGTAGTACTTTCTACGCTTATTTCATATCTGTTTTCAGAATTTTTCTATCAGGCAGGGTTTCAGAGTGACAAAGCAATGAAATTTTGTGAAAGCATATTTTATATGTGCATAAATCATGAAAAAATGTCGTACAAACTGATATATTTACTTGGAAAATGTGCTGATAAATGACTTTCGACTGTACTTTGGATCAGAAACGTCTCTCTTCAGCGTCCAACAATAGTCTGTCAACATAGCAGGGCTCCATTTGCCTTGGTATCATCAGCACTTTCGTCATCGCTTAGTTAGTGTCATGTTTTGTGGAGGTTTTAGCACAGATAATTCCGCACTGTGAGGTACTGGTCTCAGTGCAGGTGGAATATTAGGATATTTTACAGTATGTTTGGATTTAGAAGTCATACCACTTATATTTGTTAGACAAAAATAGCAATCGCTAATATGATCTGATGGTTCCCTCCAAATCATAGGAATAGCAAAAGCCATATGTCGTTTACCTTTTTCCCGCGCTGTAAGAAGTCTGACACACGTAACACAGCAAAAATGGGGAGGCCAGCTTTTGTCTTCATCACCTACTTTATACTTGAAATACTGCTCATTAGCACTTTTTAAGGAGAGGTGTGAAAGACCGGTTTTGATATTTAAATGTCAATTCGCCGCAAATGCAGCAAAAAGAGTTCGGATGGTTTACACATTTCCTTGGCATTTTTACAGGTGATCAAATATTCGCGGTTCCACTACAATAGCTTGAACGCACCACAACGCAACACTCTTTAAAACGTTAACAACGTCAGTGTATATGTTCAGTCACCGAGCTCTAACCAGCAACTGAAATAACAAGAGATGCTATCTAGGAATGGGAAATGCAGGTCTTAACACGTCAAACATTAATCAAAAACAAAGAAAGCCACAAAAAAATTCACGCAAAAAATACACATTATCTTAACAACAGTGCAGGTATAAATACCACGAAATTGACAAAAATAAGCATTACAGTCCAACTACCTCAGAGATAGCCGCAGACATTTTGTACCTACAAAATTTGTATCATTAGGGCTTGGTAATAATAGAAGTTTAAAGAAATTATTATTGTTTCGTCTATACAAGTAACTTGAAATTCATTGATTTCTTCAGTAAAATGGATGTTCGTCTGTAAGCTATAGATCTTGAATTAAACTACAAAGCAAACTACTATTCACACTCAGTCACTATGGTTCTCTAAAAATATATATAATGTTAACTGGATATAATGAAAAAGTTAATGTTGTGTTTTAAAGAGGGGGTTAAAGTTTGTTTGCAAAAACAGTCTTAATCACAATTATTTTAAGAAAAAGGGATATATGTACTTGGAAAATACTCCTTCTACGATAAATACAAGATCATAAAATGCCGGATAACGCTGAGCTTTATAAGTGGTTATTCTAACAAATCTTATCTAGATAAATGTATAGCTATGCATGTAGGAAATTTAATTTTTTGTGAGTAGACAAATTAAATCATTATAAAGTTATATGGCAATTCTATACCTACTACATCTGCATACATAACGTACTAGTCCTCTATGCAGGATGGATAATTAAATGATTATGTAAATACGGAAGACGTTTACTTAAAGAAAATATGTCTTAGAGCTATAATTTTCGCATTATTACTAGTAGCGCAAAGTATTGGTTGTATCAAGGAGTTAAATAAGTTGAAACAATTTTTGAAGTAAATATGGTGGTTTAGCGCTATTTAACATAGGCATACGCTTTTTTGTTAGTACATAAAATTCGTGTTGAATTTTATATTTGAAAGAAGTAGGAAAAATAGTTTGATCGTACATGCAGGTGTCTGAATGTACGATACATATGATTAGTGTCGAGTAGTAACTTTAGTAAGATTGGGTTATTTCTGATTTAGTATATTTCAAAATATTCAACATTGAGAAATCCCTAAACTCCGTAGTAGGTGCCTGCAGTTGAGGGGTAGACTCGCCAGGGTGAGGGTGTTATGGCTAACCCGCAGTTAGCCATAACAAAAGATTAGAAATTTGAAAATGCCAAAAAAGACCTAAACAGAGTCATGACCTTGCGCAAAAGTGCCAAGTAGGAAGACCTAATGCAGGAAGTCAATGATGATCCTTAGCGACGGGGCTATAAGGTAGTGACTAAAAAATTGGGCATAAAATCTATACGCCCTACTTTTGACGCAGCCCAGATGGAGTATATCATGGAAGTTCTCTTTCTTGAACACCCACAGAGAGAACTTGAGGCTGAGAGGGCGGTACTCTTATCAATATCGGGATAGTGATAAGGATAACGCCGATCACATATTTTTTTAATGTACACGATGAAGAGAGGTTCTGAGAGAGGAAATGGGACTAGTGGCAGTGGAAGATATAGTAGAGAAAATGTCCCACAGAGACTACTGACATAAAGTGTCCTCGTATGTGTAGAAAATACTTATCTCGAAAAAACGAGACATTAAGACAGCAGGTATATGATAAATACGGAATACTACCTTGAAGTAATGTTAAAAACGGTTGTGAGGTGAATGATATCTGGAGGTGCGTGCGTGTGTTTCAGAAGAAATTTACTATTAAAGATAGATAGATAGATATATATATATTTTCAGCAAGTGTACAGGTTTGATGTACAGTATTTGATTCGCCATTGTAAAGTATAATATATGATATGCATAAATTAATAAAAAACATAAAAGAAAAATTGGGTTTGACATTACCGTCGTCAATACAAGCAGATGACTAGTTTGATCATATATTCATGAAGTCCGAAGTGTAGAACTCCTCCAATGTGTAGACTGATTTTGACAGGAGGAAGTTGGTCATCCTTCTTTTTAAAATACACACACATTAAAATAATCTAGGGGACAAGCAAGGAAATGCATTTCTGCTCCACATAGATGAATAATTGTTTGTTGTATGTGAAGGTATAAGTCGACTATCATTACTTGTTTATTTTTGAAACTGTTAGTAATACTTAATGTGAAATGATTGTTTATTTAGGAATAATTTTCAAAATCAATAATTTTTTACAAAATGTATGTAAAAAAACAATAAGAATCAACAGCATGTGACAATGAGTGCAATACCAGTACCCTGTGGGACCTCCACGCGTGTTGACTACCTTCCTGCACCTGTTCGGCATAGTCATGTTGATGGATGCCATTTCACTGTTCTATAAGACACTGATACAATTGTTATTTTGTTTCAAAGACTAGATTTTGACGCAGTGTGCTTCTTGGCAGCAAATCCCATACGTGTTCTATGGGATTAAATCAAGTGATTGCGTTGGCCATGGCAAAACCTTGATTTCGTGGTTTTGAAGAGATGCAAGAGATGTTGAGAGCTTTTGCAACAGCCCTTTGAGTTAAACCACTTTCAACCATTTCAATAGCTTTTAATTGCGTATCACGGTGTAAATGATATCTCTCCATCCTCAATTAATGCTAAAGAAACTGGAAAAGAAAATTGCTGGCAAAACAACACAGGATGACAAATTAACAATTCAACAGCGAGGTGAGAGAAACAAACATATCAAACAAACCAAAAAAAAATTAGTGATCAACAAGCTAGGATTAATATTCATTTCCTTATAATCATGTTACGCTGTAGAGCCTGTTAAATAAAGAGAAATTAAAACCTGAACTGAAAGCATCTTAGTACTATAAAGACATCAACAATTTTATTGTATGTTCTTAATCCTATAGTATATGGTAATTGCATACATTTTACATTAAACAGCGATTTAATAATATCCATAAAACCTGAAAATTATTACTGTTTAATACTTCTCGAAATAATCCTGATCTTCTGAGCCTTAGGGGAAATAATTTCAACTGCTCAATGCTTAAATAAATCTATACTCGTTTCGCTGCGGTAAATACGAACGCCCACGCACCAGTAAAATCAATTTCTCCCGTATTTATATCAACAATCAATTCATCGTCCGTTTAACGTCGGATGCAATGCATCTACCGTTAAAATTATCCCCTATACGAATTTAGAAGCACATACACGACGAATTAATAGCTTCGTATGTACGCATAAAATATATTTGAACGAACGGGCTACAGAGATAAGACGCTTCTGTCGGCGGCCGCTTGTTTCCCTTTACCTTTTTTTTCTGACGGACGTGAAAAATCTCTTACCTGAATTACACGCGGTCTCTTAAACGGGCCGACATATTCTTTCTTTTCTCTTTCGGCCTTCCGTAGGGTTCTCCGACTAATCTTCCAGACATTAAATTATGTCACACTTTTGTCATAAATCACGGCCACTTAAAAAGGGTCGGATTATATTATATAAGGAGGGCCAAAGTTTTATAATAAATATTAATAATGAGTCGAAAAGCGGGTCCCCTTCTTTGCTTTTAGCCCACTGTAAACGACAGAATCGTCCTCCGTAGGGTTGTCTTGTATAACTGAGGAAGTCTCGCTCTTCCACTTCAGCTCATAAATAAAATTAGCGTTAACAAATCCGGTGGCCTAATAAGCTATTTGCATAAAGTCTACCGCAATTTGCTCAAGGAATGTCAGAAATAATAACCTTAGGCAATAGTATTTTAATATTATTATATGTTCAAAATTAACAATTCAAGTCTTACATTATTATTTATTGTAGGGTAACATATTTTTACAATGAATTCTCCTAAGACAAATTTTCACAGATAAATGAAAATAATTTTGTTCAGCAATGATTCTTCCAAGTCTACAGTAGACTTTTGTCGCAAGATTGTAAGATAAACGACCTTAACCAGACACCCGGTATAACTAATATATAAATGAATTTCCGTTCTATTTTTATTTTGGTGTTGTTTACCCTTTCAATTGCTACGTAATTTCATATATATAAAACAATATAATATCCAGTTGTGAGTTTACATTCCTTTATTGAACTATGTTATACTTAAACCACGCACTGTGGAGATGAATTTACAGTACACACAGTTATCAACACAAGTGAATTGATTACAATTCCTACTCCTTTGGTTTACTCTATTTACTATTGTCGAAGCTGAATTGAAATCATTGATAGCCACACTAATAAACATAAATCAATATAACTTTCCTGACAAGATCATAGGTTATAAGAAAGAGTACCTTTCTATAAATTACCGTGGATAAAGACTCAATTGCCTAACTAACGTCAGTGTTAGTTTGGATGTGTAAGACATTTGCGTAAGATATGCCTGATGTATAATAACACTCGATTAAACAAACATTAAATTATAAAACACTAATAAAATAGTGCACTTTGAAAAATAATCAACAAACATCAATTAAAAAGCAGTACCATAAATTTAACTAGTTGAGTAGGTAAATCAGTATCTGTACACCATCGCTGCTTGTCTTAAATTCGAAATCATCTGGCCTATAGATCGTCTCAACCTCCGTATGCAGTATGGGATATATAGCAACTTTTATCTCTTACTATCCTTAGTTGCTGTCATTAGCGCTATATTCACTTCTGATTGCTATGTTGCAACTATGTGTCTATTAGCGTCAACTGCTGTCAATCGTTATCGTCGTAGTTTTAAAATATTTTTAGTTAAATTCCACTTTAATTTGTTTATATATGGTTGTACAAATCGTTCTTTTCAGAACGCTTCCGTCTTTCTCGAGCGTGTACAGGGTAATATGGATATTTTTCTTGAGTTTTAGAAATTTTATAACCTATACATTTAAATAAATGCTCGAAATGTAAATTATGTTAATGTTGAGTAATAAATAGAATTATGGGCTTTTTCACTGATTCTTGAATAAAAAAATTATATTTTTTTATTTGTACTGTTTCCTCAAAATATGCATTTTAACTGTCAGAAACACAAATAATGGAACCAGAAGTAATAATGTACAGCTGATTCGACGATTTGGCATATACATTGTATACAATTCTTATAAGCTCTGTACAGAGATTCAGAGGTTTAGAGGATCTATAGACTCCAGATATTTTTAAACAAGAAAAAAACATAAAAGAAAGGTCGTTTTATTTATTTAATACTTATTTTATATTGCTCGTTGCGATTCAAATATTTACAGCCTCATTAGCGATACAATGAAAAGACAAACTGCGAACTTAAGTGTGGCTTAACTTCAACAGCAATTATTTGTGCTAGAATTAACATAAATTTACATAAAACGTTACATGGTTCAGCGAAACTTGTTGAGGTAAGTTTACCCAAGGAATTAGTGCGATGAGCAAACATATTTCTTTACCGACGAAAAAAGTCAGTAAACGCCGGCGCCATTATTGTGGGGAAGAACACGTTAATTGCATGTTGACGTCGGGGCAGAAGATATTACGATCTCCAGCGGTTTAACGTATCAATCGCATTCCATGAATTGTGGGCAATTGTTTTGTCGATCTAACTAAGCATTGTTTCAGGGATTGAAAGCAAACTATCATCATTAGGCTCGCCTTTTTTTTGTATTCATTGCTTGCAAATAGCAAAGTGCGTACATCGGGAGAACTAAACTGCAATTAGTACTTATGGTTGGAAAATAAAATCATGTGTATATATAAGTAAATACAGAAAACGCATTATTATGTAAATGAAACAGTGATAACCCATTTATTGATTGGTTGGTACAGCGCATCAGGTATGTAAAATGTCATACCAATCCGCTACCATCAAAAGAACTGTTGGAGTCATTGCATCATGAATTGAGCATTGTCAAAAATTTTGTAAAAGCTATGGTCAGAATTCACAAAGCATCTGATTTTCCTATACAAATGCCATAAAATATACAAACATTAAAAAAGGTTCTGTTATAGACTAAACTAATTGTAAGTGAGAATATTTACTTCTTTTTTATATGCGAACAGGACAAAATATAATAAAAGACTACGCTCCGCAGAAAATTAACAATAGAGGAAATGTCACAGGCCATAGAGAAATTGAAACTTCTGGCCGACATTAAATCACAAATTACATTAAATATATAGAATATACAAGATATATGGGTGAAATGGTCGAAAAGGAATTCCGCGAATTATTAAAAGAAAAGAAATACGTAAAGACTGGAATTACAGATATAATTAAGCCAATGTTCAAAAAACGTGAGGCAAAAGTGTATACAAACTACAGATAACGGCAGATAACAGGCAACAGATTACAGATAACAGATAACAGACAACAGACAACAGGCGGCAGGTGACAAGTGACAAGTGACCGTGACAGGTAAAGGTGACAAGTGACAGTTGACGGGTGACAGATGACAAATGGCAGATGGCAGGTGGCTGATGACAGGTGACAGGTGATGAATGATAGATAACAGATTAAGGGAAAAATTGAAAATAACCATAGAAGAAGCACAGCACGGATATAGTCGAAATAAATATAATAGCAACCATCCATGCACTACACAAGAATAACAGACACAAAATAAGAATGCACAATAAAGAATCCGCAGAATTTCAGACAAGAATAGGACTGAAACTAGGGTGCGTGTTAAATGCTCTACTGTGCTCCATAGTCATAGAAGTTACTATGAAAATGTTCAAAGGAAAGTAATTTTATTTTTGGTTTTTAGTAAATACGTGAAACAACATGAAATAACTTTTTATTTTACTATATGGCATTAAATATTTACTTCTAGACCTAACGGTATATTGGATTGATTATAGTAATAAATAAAAATATTCTAGCTCTTTAAGGGCTTCTATGTTACAAAAATACATTGATTTCTCCCATAAACTTTGGGCCAAATTTTAGGTGAGAGTAGGTACAAAGTAAGAACAAAAGGTAATCTAAGTTTAGCGCTTTAGCACATGCAAATTTGGTTGTATTTCGTAATTTATATCTAGAAATAAATCATCAAAGCTAACACATATGCTATCATACATAACCTTACCCTATACTACAGTTTTGTATACAAACATAACAGCCAGTAAAAATATAACCTAAAATGCATGGGTAGGCAACACCTCGTGTAAAAACATTGTTGTTGTCGAACTACAACCATACTTGCTTTAAGTAAAATGAATGCTTATGGTTGTCCCGTGTAAACGATCAACTTTATCACATATTTTTTAGCGCTTTTATACAGGATGACATCTCGTAAATTCACCCACGCAAAATCACATTGATAAGTTTTACCTGTACAAGAACGTAGGCGTAAAAACCTAGTAAAGATACTGTAAAACGTACACATGCCACTATTAAAAAAGTAAAATGAAGTTGATACTCTCTGGATAACCAAGTAAAAAAAAGTAGCAGCAACCGTTAGAGGGACCAGATAGCCGATATCTACATATTTTATGTGCCATGCTATAAATTTTTCGTTCTTTTCTAGCACACGTAAGTTGCGAGAAGGTAGTGAGCTATTAAATAGTATCTCTGACGTGAGTTATAATATTTAATGCAATATTCGCCGCGACAGACAATAATTGCTCTATTACATATAGTTGGTACTACCTGTAGGTTTACCGTATCTGCTTTATCGTAAACGATAAAATATTAATAAATATTATTTAGTCAACTTGCTTAGTATACAGGGGCTGATCTACCGAAAATGAAACAGGTGGATTAATTTTCGAAACTGAAAATATGTGAAACAAAAAGTGCAAAAACTTTATTTACAACTTAACCTGATTCACTGAAGTAACTAACCCGACAAAAATAATGTATTAGCATTTAACATCATTTTGCTTGGAAAATCTGCAAACATATGAAAGTTCTTGCGATGTAATTGAGTTATTAGCGCTAAACTATAACCTCCCAAAAATGTGTAAAAGATCATTGATGCTCAATGTTGACTGACTTTCTTGAGAATGATGATAAGTCTACATAACTTGTGTTACTGAGTTGCATCAGCAAATGATAGAATTTAATTATCTTTAAAATGATGCATCACTCCATCACATCATCCACACATAATAGAATATTACGGTAAAGGACAGGGCAATCGCCTCTGCTAGAGGAATGAAGCTCAGAATAATAATAAGATAGAACACGACAGAGTGGTCATGTGACCGAATGGGGAATTGGACGTCCCCTTACTTCCCTAGTCTCCTCAGTGTGATCATGTACAAGGGAGTATTGAAATCTAGTCCGGAAGGTTTCTAGTAGACAAAATTTAATACAGATGCTATGATTACAACTATGATATTTTAGAAATAAATCGTGAAAGTTTGACATACATAACTTGAACGGTGACAAAACTTCTTCTTCTCTTCTTGACTTAATAGCAAACAGAGTTGAACCTAGTTCTGTACTCTTCCCATGTTGAAATTGGCTCTAATTCTGTCGAATACTTGTGGCGTTAATCAATGGTTACTGAATAATGAATTTAGTTTCCCGATTCCTCGGATAGAATGTAAATAGACAAAACTGTGAATTTTTTAAAACGGCATGTCTAAGAAAAGCCTGGATTTAAAAAAAAATCGAGTTTCGACCAGCTACTAAGTATTTGTTTTTGAAACTTTTGGTGATACGATAGAAACCTGAGTTGATCAGTATTCCTCATATGCTACTATCCAAAATTGGGCTGCGAAATTTAAAAGAGGAAGGCCAGATGCCAAAGAAGAACGCCGCTCCGGAAGACCAGTTTTTGTGTCCTCTATGGAAAATATTGGATCCCTCCATGATATGATTTTAGAAGATTGACAAATTGGGCTCAAATCTATAGCAAAAGCAGTGTCCATTTCTTTTGGACCGTGTTTCACCGTGTTCATCACGACTTGGATATGAGATGTTTCCGAAATACTTGAATGTTGATCGGAAACGCGTTCCAGTTTGAGATCTGTTTCAGTTTTGAAAAAGATTCTTCAAACTTTTTGGATGAAGTTTCAAATAGAATTTCAAATAATATTTTTATATTATACTTAAAGTGACGATCTGAAGTTAATATGACTTTAGTGACTGGATAACAAGTATTTGAAGCAGTACGCACTGGTTATTACGTCTGCGCGAACCATCGCAAGATTGACACAACGAAAATGTAACATTGTGTATGTCCACTGCGGTGGAAAACTATTGCCATTATTAAGGGCCAAAGATTTCACTACTGAACGATTGTAGGTTGTTGTTTTTAACAAGAAGTGCCAAAATTTTAACTTTTTATACATCTGGATGGGACTAAGCCTAAGGTGTATAAAATGCTTTAGAGGAATTGGAATTCGCAGAAATTGTCCAAGCAATATGTTTGAATAAAGCTGTCTCAAAGATTTACTGGGGCATTAGTTTTGGATTATGTCGTCGCCATATCTACGAATTGATTTACGGAATCTTTTTCAAGTTAAAATTTGTGGAGTAACATCGAATTTTTCTGACATACCGATATTTCAATATGTCATATTTCGTGAAAATTTCAAGAAAATGTGGTCCAATCGACATCCCCCACAGATGCCTAGCACTCCCACCACTATGCTATACCGGCAGTCTGAAGGATATTAACATTAATATTTTAAATTTTATATTTAGTAAATTAACACATCGGCAATGCAGATGCTAACGATACATGATTACAAACAACTCCTCAACCTAACACTAATATTTCTCAATGGCGAAGCCTAAAAAAGCCTAAGAAGTTTCCGTTTTAGTACCGCATTGAACATATTTTTGTTGTTTTTGTTGTTTCGGAATCATTACAAGCTTTCTTCAAAAAGGGATTATCACTTCAGATATTTCTATTTGTTACAATTCAAGATTGCTATTTTTCAACGCTTGGTTTGAGTGTCTTGTAGTATGAAACACTTATAAACTATATAAATTTCAAACTCTAAAAGCATACGAAATAGAAGAGATCAAATAACATCTCAATGAGCGATTAAGAAGATTTATGAGCCTACATGGTAGTTAAGAGAGTTAACAGCTCCATAGTTCTTTTTATGGTGGACGGACATTAGAACGTTGAAAATGATGGTGACAACCTTAATAAATAAATAATTTCTTAATAAGTAAATAATTTGCTTCATCTCTTCTTTTACCCATTGCCCTCCTATTCATTTTAATAATTCATATTGTTTGAACAATTTGTGTCGTTCCTTTTAATATGGAATTTAGTCAAGTTAATCATCCTGTCAGCAAGGGTTAATGAAATATTACAATACACCAGATTCTTTACAATAATAACAAATTCATTCCTTCCTTCGTATTGTATATTCTTTATTATTCTGTTTACACCTACGAAATATATTGTAATCCTGCTGGAAATTCTCAAAGAAAATTACCTCTATGATTTAGCTTCCACGACCTGCCTCTTGTATTTACGATTGTGACACAACATAAACTAAATCCTAAAGGTATTATTAGAGCCTTATTTATCGTTTTGCAGCTGCTGTCCGGCCGTTACGCATACTACACATACACACGAGCATTCTACACCCAATCCACTTCCTCTAAGAAGCTATAACGAGATGTTATAAACAGATAGCGATCTCCATATAGATATATTCCATCGCATATCAATTATGGTAATTCGCACAACTTAAATCAGATTATGTGTTCTTGGTGTGGGTGATTTTCCTATGCCTATCTACGATCTGCGAATCTGGTTTATGGCAGAAACGATGCATTAAACTACTGTTGCTTTGGTCTACTAACTGTGTCAATGCATCCACAGAAAGTAACAAAGGATTGTGGATATTATAAGCTTAATGTTTTATTTATAGGGGACTTTATTTAAAGATTTCTGTATAAGGTAAGAGAAGGTAATGCGTGAATTTTAAATGGAAAATACGTAAGGACTTAAGGACCCTAACTATTAATAACACTTTTATCGGTCTCTTCCCGTTTCGTACGTTCTCCTTTCAGGCTTCGAAAAATGTTACCTGAAATATTCCCGTTTCCGGCGTCCAAATTGTATTTCTTTTCTTAAATCCCATTTCGTGCGTAAAATTTGCAGAAACCAATAAAAATATTAAGACTCTATTAACAGATAACTATTGAACTCGTCAAAGCATTAAGAATTATCCTTGCATTAAACTTGACTAGGAATTAAGGTACAGGTTTGAATATATAATTACTTGCATAAGAGGTGAAAGTTGTTAAGGGATTTTTAAGGGGTTGTTAACGGATTAAGAATCAATTTGTTGTGAATTTATAATTACTTGTAATTGCATAAGGACTAAATGTTTACAATCAACTCCACCAATACAGGGATGATATAAAATATTGCACTATTACCAAAATAAATTGGTTCTTTGGAAATCTTGTAAGTACAGTAACGTATTATTAGGTTGTTTGTGATGGAAGTGATAGAATCAAAACGTAGAAAACCAGTCATCCTGTATACTGGATACAAGTTCAACTTAAAATCAACAAACGAGAATTTAACTCTTCGATGGATTTGCATGAACAGGAACTGCCCAAGAGCGATTACTACTGCTGAAGTAAAGTCAAAAGCCATAACTGTGTTCCAGATAAATGAAATCGTTAAGTGTTTATATAAAGCCAAAAACAGAGCAAGAGAAGAAATGACACCAGTATCGCTAATATATCAGCAAGAGATGATGGTTGCCAAGGACAGAGGTTTGGATTTGGTTACAAATATTCCACACTTTACATCAGTGAAACGTGCATTATATAATGAGCGACATAAATCGCTAGGCATTAACTTGCTTCTGAAAAAACGAGAAGATATGGAGGTCCTCGATCTTATGAAAGAGTATGTCATAGTTGATCATGGTATGGAAAACAGGATTTGCTATGGACGGAGGTAATGTATTCCCGGGAGGATCTTGCTTCCTATTCGATGGGACCTTTAAAAGCTGTAGTTCAATGTTTGGCCAATTATATAGAATTCACCTTGATATTGGTAGTGCAGAAGAAAGAACAAACATCATTTCTGCCGTATATACCCTGCTACCCGACAAGGGCTACGTATAAACGATTTTTCTTCTTAATAAAAAATAAAATCAAGAATTTCTTACCAAAAAATGTATTTTGGATTTTGAAGTAACCGCAATTAATGCTTTAGAAGAAGTTTTTCCGGCTACAGCTATCAAAAGAGGTAACTTTCATTTTAATCAAGCCCTTTGGCGTAAAGTACAAGATTTAAGTCTGACAAACTTGTATAAGGAATACGAGGAAGTAAGAAACCACATAAGGAAGTGTGCTACTTCAGCTCATCTGCCAGAAGATAAAGTTACAGATGGTTGGCTCTGTATGACGGAAAATTTTCCTGTCGCTGAAGCCATTTAACGATTATTTTGTTGATCAATGGATTGATAATTCTCGCCGAATATGGACTTGCGATGGAAAACGTCATCGGACTGCAAATTCTGTAGAAGGATGGCATAACAGACTCACAGACGGATCGGAAAAGCACATCCCAATATATTTGAATTAATGAAAGTTCTTCAGGAAGAAATGCACCATTATAATACTGTTTTCCTGCAAAATTGTGTGTGCATAAGTACCCCTAAAAGGTCAAAAAGAATACTGTGAATTAGATAGGCCGTTAAAAATAGTTGTAAGGGACCTAATTGAAAATAGACAAAATCTTAGTGACACATTGGACAAGCTGAAATATATTATAAAATTATAGATAGATTTACTTTTAATTTTAATTAAGTATTGGATAACATTGAGATTAGATAAACGTTACTCTACGTAGAGTTAAAGGTACTTTTTTGTTTTGATTTTCCCTATTTCCTGTAAAATATAAAATTGACGCACGAAACGGGAATTCAAAAACACATTCACTTCCCATCTATAAACTGAACGCCCGAAAGGGGGAAATTTTGTGAAACACAGGAAAAGGGAACGCCCGAAACGGCTATTGCTATTTATGCAAAACTTACTTTAAAAATATTATTTAAAAGATATAATTTCTTAGAAGTATATTATTTTGGGCATAATCTATATTGAATGATACCCATCACTTCATAACATATTAAATTAAGTTCATGAATACTATACCCAAGTGCTGAAATATTTATTATTAATGTAGGAAATATCTTCCGCGTTAGTTATAATAAAATAATTAGTTTCAAGTTCTATTTACATAGAAATAGACTAAACAGTATAAAGTGTCCTAAATGTAGAGATGAAATTAAATTTCCAGGAACGAGGGAAATGAAAACATGAGTTAAAAGAGCTCTAGAGGAAATATACTTCCAGGCTCACGAAGCTTTAATGAGAACGGCTTTGTGAATTAACTTGTATACCTTGTAAAAATATACATGCAAATTTTAGTTTCACTTAAACAATTTTACGTTCGTTATAAGTTACATATTTAGCATTCGTACGTCAATACCAAGAATGTTAGTTACCTAATGAACACTTCCAATATTTGCTTCGTTTAGCCGCGTATATTTATTATTAAGATTTGCAAATATTAGAACTTCTCGCATTTGAAATTGAGACATGAAATAACATATCAAATCGTTTTTCAGTTTACTGCTTAGGATCACCTTTTCGTTCTCCTGCGTCACATAGCAGCTACAAAATGAATATAAAACAGTGTACTTTTTACCGTAACCTGAAAGTAAAAAGAAATACGCAGTATTACGTGATTGAGCGGACATGCGTGCGTACCCTTGCTTGGTTTATGATACACTGCGACTGGATATCTCTCGTTATCAGTGAGATTCGCCATTCACAAAGCAATCCCCCGTTCGGATGTGGCCATACTCGTATACACTATGAGAAATAACAGCTTACTGGTTTTGAAACTATCGGTTTCTCTTATCGCCTTATTTACCAGCGTAAATCAAATCAAATAAGGAATTGTTTCTCCCTTATGCTAATTGAAATTTCCTGATATGAATCGGTAATCGTACATTACGTGCGTTATTCCCATAGACGCGACATCTAACTACGATCGATTGTACCATAGTTTATGGGTCGACAGTCGTTGATACTGTAATAGTTAATTAAATTAGTATTGGCAATAATTTATGTATTTATTGATGCCTAATGCACATACTTTGCCTTCGGTTTTACAGTAAGAAATATACGAATGAAAAGGTCGCTTGAGAATAAGGATAATATTTTCCGAAGTACATAAATGCTTAATGAGACTATTGTTTATTTCAGTGTACAGTAAAGTTTATCCTGACAGGTATAAATCTCAAGGGGAAGGAGTTCCTAATAATTCTAATCAATCCAGCTAATCAAGTTTCATTAAAGTTGTGTTGCCAACGGTTTAGGAATTTACTTCGTTTAGAGAAAAGTCGAATAAATCTTATAGAAATGTTGTTAATTCTGAACATTCTGAATATATCATGTACTCGTAAATTCCTACACATTCATATTGACTTCATTGACACATTAAAAAAATCACATATAAAACAAATTTTATAAAAGGAATTTTCAAATTACCCAATATAAAATTATGTGCAATGAGGAGCATAACAAACTTTTAAAAATAAAATACCAAATGACAGAATTACAGAATTACGTAGTACGTATAACGTTTTACGTGACAAATGTCTGTAGTTATTATCATTATTATGTGCCCGGTAAAGTTTTACAATTTTGCAACAATTAATAGGAAAATCAGAGTTCTGTAGTTTTTTATTTAAAATCTCAAGTTAAAGATCTATTCTACATCATTTTCTATCGAATTTCAAGAGGAAGAAGAAGATGAAGAAGAATTAGTTACATTCCTTTAGTGTTATCAAAACTGTCTGAAGTCTTCCTTATACAAGCTGCAAACGCAATTACTTCAACAATAGTTCACATTTTAAATTATAATAATTTTATGATTTCAATCATGCAATGACTTACCTTTCTGAAAAACTATGCATTTTACGAAGCCTTCATCACTCCTAAATAAAAACTAAGGTTATTTGCACCGTCAATAATATTATCGCTTGCATGTATCAATTGTTTCCATAGCCTTACTACTTGAACATTTCAGAAAGGTGTTGGACAAATTATTGATTAATAGAATTATGAAATTTTTGTTTTATAACAATTTGTTGAATAAAAACCAATTTGGATTTACAAAAGGGAAACGTACAATTGATGCAATTATGGATTTATAAAAAATTATATATGAGAGTTTTGAAGAAAAGAAGGTGGTTACTATGATAAGTCTTGATATAAAAGGAGCCTTCAACGCCGCTTGGTGGCCAGCCATCATTAAGGCCTTAAAGGACTTTAATTGTCCAAAAAACTTA
>JARFOC010061098.1:0-42572 GCA_031763485.1 Osmoderma eremita | reverse complement strand
TTTTGTATCTGTTGGTTTCTTTGGTTTTCGCCAGTCCTTTATTTCGTCTTTGGGTTTATCTTGTTCTTTAGTAACTTCTTCCGTTTCACTTACTTTTAATAAAGACGTATCCTCGGTTTCTTCGATAGCTAGTTTCTCTTTTGTATCTGTTGGTTTCTTTGGTTTTCGCCAGTCCTTTATTTCGTCTTTGGGTTTATCTTGTTCTTTAGTAACTTTCTCAGTTTCACTTACTTTTAATATGGACGTATCTTCAGTTTCTTTGATTACTAATTTATCTTTTGTATCTATTGGCTTCTTTGGTTTTCGCCTGTCTTTTACTTCGTCTTTGGATTTTTCTTGTTCTTTAGCAATTTCCTCCGTTTCGCTTACTTTTAATAAAGACGTATCCTCGGTTTCTTCGATTACTAGTTTGTCTTTTGTATCTGTTGGTTCCTTTGGTTTTCGCCAGTCCTTTATTTCGTCTTTCGGTTTATCTTGTTCTTTAGTAACTTCCTCCGTTTCACTTACTTTTAATAAAGACGTATCCTCGGTTTCTTCGATTACTAGTTTGTCTTTTGTATCTGTTGGTTTCTTTGGCTTTTGCAAGTCTTTTATTTCATCTGATTTCTGTGCTACCGTGATAACAGTTTCGTCTACTACTTTAAGATCGTTTTCCATTTTATCTGTTTTTGGAATAGAATCTTTACGCACCGGTTTAAGCAAGACCTCTTCCAAATTTTCTTTTTCGACAGGCTTTTTGTCTTTTGGCGTCTCTTTTAATTTAATTTGTTGTTTATTCCATGGTATCGGCTCTATTCTTTCAGGTGTCGGTTTAGATAGCTTCTTCTGCTTTGTCACAGGTGCACGAGAATCCTCGATTATTTCTTCAGAAGGACCTTCAGTAATCTCTGGTTTTCTAGGTTTACGCCATCCTTTTTCCTCGTCCTTCGACTTATCTGCTGTCGTGACCTTTTCAACTTCATCAACTTGTAAAGTAGAAGTGTCTTCCGTACTAACAACATCAATTTTCCGTACATCCTTCTTCGATTTGCGCCATTCTTTTGCTTCATCTTTTTGGAAAATTTCCTCTTTTTCCGTTACCTTTTCATCTACTTTTGAAATAGTATCTTCTACAATAGTTTTGTGAGATACAGTTTTGTCAACAATTTTTTCTGCTGTTTTAGTTATTATCTTTTCCGCCGTGATTTGTTTTTCTTCAGTTGCTTCTACTATTTTCGTATCATCAGAAATTTCTGACTTTTCAGGAATAACAGGTTTTAATGCTACATCTTCGATTGTTGGTTTCTCAATGACTTTGTGTGTAATCGGAGTCTTTCTAAGCTGAATTGGTTGTTTATTCCAAGGTATTGGTTCTTCTTTTTCTAGTAAGGTCTTCATAGGTTCCTTAGTTTTACCATCTATCGATTCCAGATCTTCTTCACTTACTTCACTTCCACTTGGTTGCTTACGCCAATCCCAGAATTTGGGCAGATCTTCCTCAGTTGGTTTCTCAGCTGGCTGAGGTTTGCGCCAGTCTTTAGGAGTCGGTTGTTGTTGCGAGGATTCTGTCGATTCCATTATATCTAAAGTTGTAATATCTTCTGTAGTAATTACTTTTTGTTTGAATTTCTTTTGTTCGGCTGTATGAATTAATTTTGCTTCTTTAATAATTTTGTCAGTCACTACGGTTTCTTCCTCTTTGGTGGAAATTCTATCTTTTGAAATAGGCTTTAATTGCGTAGATATCGAATCACTTGGAGTTTCTCTATGATCAACCTGCACCGGCTGCAATTGTACTTCTTCTAGGATTTCTTTTGGTAGGTCCTTCTTAATTATTGGTGTTCTCTTCAATTTGATTTCTTGCTGGTTCCAAGGAATCTCTTCGGGTTTCTCGGTTGATTTTTCTCTGGGTTTGACTTGTTGAACAATTTTTTCTGTTGTTTCTTCTGTTTCCCTCTTTTCTTGGCGCGATTTTCTCCAACTTACCTTCTCAGTCAGGTCTGTTTCATCAGTGTCCGTGATTCCCTTTGTAGCACTTATAGGCTGTCCAGTCGATACAGTTGATTGTGGCATTTCCTTTTCTGGTTGTTTGTGTTTTAGGTCGACCTTCTCTAGCGTTGTTGCTGGAATATCGCGTTTTTCTGGCATAGTAGGTTTAAGTTGCACTTCTTCTAAGCTTTCTTTTGGAATTTCCTTAAACTCCTTAGGCGTCTTTTTCAATTTTATCGGTTCCTCGGTCCATGGTATAGCCTCTGGTTTTTGTCTTTGTTGTTCTAGTGAACTATCTCTACGTCTAGGTTTCGTACCGTCCGGTTGAGCCTGTTTCGCTTGATCATCCGCTACACTACGCCATGGCATTTGTGGTCTAGGTTTATCTTTGCACCTCCACGGCAAGGTCTCGTCACCCATAGGTAGGGCTTCCCCATCCATCGGTTGATTCTGCGAACCAATTCCATCTACCGTAAATTGCTGGCCTGGTCCTTGTTGAGTTCCTTGAGGTGCCTTCTGATAAGGCTGTGGTTGTTGCGGAATATTTCGATCAGTTACTGGGGTTCTGTATACTTTTCCTGGCCGCTCTGTAATATGTACTTATTTGCACCAATTGCAAAACATTTTATACACATGCATATATATTAAAATCAAACTATCAAGTACAAATTATGAAACTGTAAAATGTAGAAGTTTACAATTTAAACGCTGATACAGTTAATAGATATTATATTAAAGAGTACTTTATGTACAGTGGAATATCTGTATCGCAATCAACGGAATAAATAATAAAACTAAAAAGTATGCCATCTAATAAATGAGTCATGTGCATTATGTTGTAATACTCTCTCTGCCGCGTGGTTGAAAAGTATTTCTTTTTCAGGTAGTGGACTCCAAAATTGTGTTTGGCAACAGTTCAATCTTGGGCGTGAGTATAATAACATTACTATAATAAAAGTTAGTGTTTTATTTTTCTGTACTTTTTATCATAAACCTGTTTTCGTAATAAAAGCAGCTGGCAATTTAAAACCATAGAGGTGCAACATTATTCTTACAAATTAAAAATGAATGATAGGTAATGGATTTAAAATCTAGAGCATATTTCTGTTGCTTATTTTTAATTTTAACAAAAGAAAAAATATTTCCACGCAGAAATAAAATATGCTTTTTGTCCTAGGTTTGACGCTGTTCATACAGCTAGTCTACAGTTCTTGCAGAAGCTAATTGTATGAGGAGAAACATTGATCTCAACCATTGACATACTGCGCAAATGAAGTAGTAACGTAAATTCTTGATAATCTTTCACATGAATAGACGTCGTTGCCTTTTAAATACAATAGTATAACATAATAGTTTTAAAATGTTGAGGGGTGAACCCCTGTAGGGATGCCAGCCTAAAATTCTTAAATTATACTAGTGGCTGTGTAATACGTCATCTAAAAGCATATGTAATTTGAAATACACCGGTGCATCACTTTTGAAATCCGAAAAATAGCTTTTTAAGACAACTAAGGTACAAAACAGAAACGCTCACGGAAAAACTAAACACCCTGAACATTTAAGAACCAAAAGTTTTTCCGCAAAAATCGTCCAAACATGTGCATTTTTTAAATTAAAAGCACAATTCGTGGGAAGCAAATGATATTCCTATCTTCAACGTCCTAGCCGCAGGTATGCCAAATTCGGAATTAATAAATTAAATTCTCTTTTCTATTTGTATTCTAATTTTAAAAAAATATGAATATATAGTATCGTCGATCGTCAGTAATGGGGATAAAGTTGAAGCATACATAAATTGATGCTTTATTCAATGCATTCGTTGTCGTCCCGATTTTGGACTGTTGTTTCACACTACCCACGCCCCAAATAACGTCCGCTCCGCCCAGATTTGTCAGGTAGTGGATTGTAAATACATTTTCTTATTCACTCAAAAACATATACACCTATCGCTTCCATATCTCGTTTTTAATTTAGACGTATATCTGCGCACGTAAAAATATTCACAAATGTTTAAACCTTATCTTATTGATGTTAATTGTCTAATATGTTACCGACAAATAAATTTATTTATCTACGACTATTAAATAATATGTTTATTAAATACTTAACTATAGATACATATACCTGCTTATAAAACACTAGTGTTTTATGAGTTATAAAAAAATGAAATGAAATGTGGGTTGCCTAAATAAGAATAATCGGAATAGTAACTTCGTTTTATTTTTATATTTTTATGATAGTCTTAGATAAAACGTCGTATTTAATTCGCCTGTAATGCCTGTAATACACTCGGATGCTTATAAACACTCGTTTCACTCGTGTTTATAACTTCTCATCCCCGTGTATTATGATAGGCATTATACGCTCATCAAATAATATACTATTATCTACGACTATTAAATAATATGTTCATTAAATATGTAACTATAGATACATAAACCTACTTATAAAACACTAGTGTTTTATGAATTATAAAACACTGACTTGTCATTTGACATGTCATTTTTACTGAGTTGTGAAATGTTGGTGGCCTAAATAAGAATAATCGGAATAGTTTTATTTTTATATTTTCATGATAGTCGTAGATAAAACGTCGTATTTAATTTGCGTATAATGCCTCTAATACAATCGGATGATTATAAACACTCGTTTCAGTCGTGTTTATAACTTTTCATCCTCGTGTATTATGATAGGCATTATACGCTCATCAAATAATATACTATTATTCAAATTACACTGTCAACGAGTGACAGTTAGTTTTAATTGGATTGTAAATAATAATGTGTTAATTTACAAATGACAAGTCTGTGAATCATTAATATACTGGGTTCGAAAATCGACATCTGTTATTAGGAGCGAAATACATGTATAAAAAGCCGATTTTATGGATTTTTATAAAGACCGGTCGAATCAAGGGTAGTCGGTACCCCTCCCGGTACCCTTCAGTGTTGAGAAAGCCCTCTAATGGCGAGGAGAGGCAGTAACAAGCCATACAGTTCACACAACTATATACACAAACCTAATGCAAACTGATATAATAGGCCTCCATCCCGCGGTATTAAGTTTCTTCATTAGGATACAAATAACATCATTGTACGCTAACAATGTTGCGCTTAGGAGTCTCTAATGAGCAAGCATTTTCATACTCTGTTATATCTGTATACAGTGTGAGTCGTTTGAAACTTTGTAAAATATTTATTTCTTATACAAATTAGAGCGGATTTTTTCATTGGATACGAGGCTAAAATTTGTACTTCCGCGTAAAATATCAGATTTCAGTTTTAATTCCCAGGGCCTTCTATTGTTTTCGTTTCGAATTGAAAAATGATTAATTTGTTAAACATTTTCTTTAGGTAAAATTTTGTACCAAATTTCATTAAAGATGATCCATTATTAACGGGTGTATGACAAAATTAATATTGGCAATACTACTCTTAATAGTTTTACTGTACTAGAACAAATTTTTAAGAGAACTTTTTGAAAGAATTAAAATTGTGCGTCTCATTGGAGACAATGTTAAGTGTGAGAGAAGTACGTTCAATAGACCTACGGATAAACGCCCTATTAACTGTAATATGGTTTCAGGAATAAACACAGCGCTTAATGACTTCAGTTTCTTACGAGGACATATTCTCAAGAAAAATAATATTGAAAAAGACTTAGGCACGGACCGGATATTTCCAATTATTTTATCGACAATCCGAATTCTAGTGTAAGGGTTGCTAGTTTAGATTGAATGTACAAAAAAAAAACAATGGAATTTTTGCTAAAGTAGAATACCTTAACAACATATTAAAAAAAATTGTACGATCAATCAACTGAATGAATGATTTCATTATAAAATGGAATGCGACTACAAAACAAAATAACGTATGATGTGGGATAGTAAATGAAAAAATCAGTGCCCCTTTCTTTTATGAAGAAAACCTTAATCCAGAACAGTTCACGCGTTTCATTTATTTCAGGACCTGTTTGAAATTCCTATGGAGGAAAGAATATACAGAGTGACGCATTGGTGGTGCAAAGCGCCATATGTCGGTTATCATATAAGATCAGTAAAGATTGCAAGGTCCGTGGGGCAGCACAATAAATACACTGGTCGCATTACGCCTCCCGCACAAAGTATTAATTAATTCGGGACGACACGTGTTTCGGGAATACGTGGATTCCCATTATCAAGTCAAATAACCGAATTATTCGACTTGATAATGGGAATCCACATATTCCCGAAACACGTGTCGCCCCGAATTAATTAATACTTTCTGCGGGAGGAGTAATCCGAACAGTGTGTTTATCATATAAGATATCAAAAATAGTTACCAATGAAAATTGTAGGCAGCCTTAAACTTAACATTTTAAAATTCTTTTCATATATAGAGACTGTTTCATATCACCAGGGTGAACCAAACACCTCAAATATACAATTTCATTGAATTATACAACGTGTTTCATAAGTTATGGTCACTTATAAAATTATTTTCATGTCACCAGGGTGAACCAAAGATACGTTCTCTTAAATGGAACAACCTGTATATTATTACAGATTTAGATTAAGCTCATGTCTCACACTCCTAATGTACATTTTTATTGCATTATACAACGTGTTTCAGCAGTTCTGGTCAATTTTTATGAAAATTATTGTGAGCTCAAGGTCTTGTATACTGTAAAAGACACAGTCTGAAATTTCCTTTTTACACGCATAGATTTTCGATATTTGGCCAGTTTTATACCACAGTGAGAGTTTTTCAAAATTGTCAAAACTGAATACAGGGCCAGTCAAAACTTAAATACATTATTTTATCAATTATTTTAAATGGGTCATCCTGTCTTTTATATTATAAAAAGAAAGAACGGTTTAGGTACTTTCATTTGTATTAAGTACGCTCTATAGCTAAAGTCATTAATTTGTAAGGTATTTTAAAGTCTTTTTATAAAAGTGGAATTTTTAGAATTTATTTTAATGTAATTTAAGTAAGTTAATCGTGGAAAATAACAGATAGCAGATTATGTAATTGGACCACCTTTTTTGGAAGGACGAATGAATGTTTAAGTTTATTTAGACTATCTAGAAAATCATTTACCGTTGTTATTGGAAATCCTCCCGAAATTCCTTCCGTCAGAGGATATGCACGACGGAGCTTCGTTACTTAGTACTAGGTTAATTGCACGTTCATATAAATACCCATTTCCCTGAAAGATGAATAATGACAGGGTAACCAATTGAGTGACTAGCTCGATCAGCGAAGTTTACTAAAATTGACTTCATGAATCTTCATGTGGTCATACGTAAAAGAACCCTTGTATATACACTGCTAACTACACAAGGAGATATGAAAATCAGAACAAGAGAGCATTCTCGAGTATTAACTTAGAAGTGTTAAGAAATGTAAGCCGATCGCTTGAGGAACGGCTGCAATGTTGTATTGATAGATAGATAGATGGATATTTTGAACATTTATTATAGAACTACATTGTAAACAGTTGGGTTAATTAATTAAATGTTAATCGTTAGCGTAAGTTATAGATGTTTGTATTTTGAAGTTTTTAAAGATTAAACTGTCATGTGTCCATGACTAACTTGTTTTATTAAAATAACTTCAAAAAATCTCGGGTATTAATGACTATATATAGAGAGTGCTTATTAAAAATGAAAGTAACTAAAATAAATACAGAGCGATCCATTTAAGATAATTAAAAAATTAATGTATTTGTGTTTTGACTCGTCCTGTATTCAGTATTGCAAATTTTGAAAAAAAGCGACTTTTGTATAAAACTGGGCCAATATTAAAAATCTATGCTTGTTAAAAGAGTTCATGCTGTGTCGTTTGCAGTATATACAGCGACTCACAGCGATTTACACATAAAATTGACCATTATTTCTGAAACACGCTGCATAACTCAATGAAGTTGCACACTGGAAGTGTAATCTAAATCTGAAATAATATACAGGCTGTTCAATTTAAGAAAACGTATGTTTGGTTCACCCTGCTTATGAAGCACGGCTGTATATATGAAAATGATTTTAAAATTTAAGTTTGAGACTGCCTACAATTTTCGTAAATAACTTCTTTTGATATCTTATACGATAACGGATATATCGAGCTTTGCCACACTAATGCGCCACCTTGTATATTCCCGCCAATTGCATCGGTGAGCGAAAATCTATTTATGGTAAATGATTACAGTTACACAAGTGTATGACTGAGAAATTCTTCTAGAAACCGTAATGTTTTCTCATTGTTTACGTTACGCGTTACGAACGGGCGTGGTCACCCCCAGAACGTACATTAACATCGTAAAATCACGAAATTACTTCTCCGCGTTGGTCAGTAAACGCCGTCGGAACGAACCTCCCGCCTGAGTCACACGCCGAGCGCGGTATTATTTTTAAATCTTTACAATCATTGAATCATCATAACACAAACAATTAGCGTCGAGTAGACGCGCGCCCGTTCGTCCGTTTGAAACCTGAAAATCGGAAAGGACCTTCCCTTATAGACCGCGCGTCTGTCCCCTACCCGCAGCATCGGCGCGCCAGCGATCGCTACGAGTGTGGCATAGTTCAGTCGAACGCGGAATGCACGTGAAAATACATTATTTCACGTGCAGCGGTTGCGACTCTTGTTTTTGTCGGTCGTTTTTGAATTTGACGGATAACATTGGTGTTTGTGGTGAAGTGACTTGGAATAATTGTGCGGCAACAGTTGTTATAAAATTGCAGTATATTATGGAGAAAGGGCCGTTTGAGATTTGAATTATATCGATGTTATTTTATCATTTCTTGGGTATAACTCGAAGAGGTAATTCAAATCTAAAACGGCCCGGTTTTGAACAGAATTAACGTGTACTCGATGGTTTTTGAACAGTTAAAGTGCTGGCTTACTGTTAATCGTTCCAAATATATTATTAAATTATTGTACGTTACTTCAACGTGGTCAAACAGTGATGCTGTGCGTGATTTAATTTTTTTTTAATTTCTGTTTACATGTTATTATCTCATCGTTATATCTAACTTTTTATATATGTATACGGATTTATCTTAAATTTCTAAATACAAAACCTTGGTATGTTTTAGTGTCTTATTTTTGTTTTTGTTTTTAGTGAACGGCTTATATGTACTGGCCAAAATAATGACGAACTCATAAGCGACAACTATTGTTTTTCTAGCAATGTTAAACTCCTGGTGTCACGAGTTAAATTTAGCCTATTCGAGATTTATGGATATGCAGACGGTGTTGTAACTGGGAAAGGAAAATATTTTCCTCTGCTTCCGTTCTCCCTGGACGTATTCCAAAACTATCCCGCTTAACGGACAGGTACATGTGACTCATTCGTTGCACGGGCGTAGGAAAACGAACAAATTATTTTTTTTTCATGTGTCATCGGAACGTTTCACGGTTAATAATGATTTATTACGCAAGGACATGCGTAAATTTACTTTTTTCTAGAACCACCGTTGGTTCGAAGATGGATCGAGTGCACAATGGAAATGTGTGAAATTGAAATCTGGCAAAGGTGGAGAGGTTTATTATACACGCCACGATACGGAACGCCAAATTTAGAACGCGTAATGTAATACACGTGAAATACCAAAATAGTTTCCCACTACGCCAGCGTATATATGTGTAAATGGTCGCTTGCTGGGGTTTGTGGCGCGTCCATGTGTGTGTCATATCTTGCACACGACTCCAACGCGCTGAGAAGCCCGGCAGGAGGACCATAACTCGCCACTTTTGCCTTTTTCTCTTTCAAAATAACATCAGAGCGGCTCGGCTGTAATCGCCTTGTGAACTGGACGGCAACATATTGAAACTTTGTGTTAAACTTTTATTGCAATTTGTTTTTTTCAGATAATAAATAATTTTCCATGATCGGGTGTCCTTTACTTCTACTTTATAATCCTATAAATCTAAAAATTTTGAACTATTTCCAAATTTCTTGTTTATTTATTTTATTGATAAGTTATGGAAGCCCCATTTTATGATTATACACAAACCGTCAGTGAAAGTCACATATAATTTATATTAATGTCAGGAATATAATAATAATTAAAAAAAGAAGCAGAAAATAAATAAATGATTGTTAAAATAATAAAGGTTTTTTTTTTAATTTAAATTTGAACTGCTACAGCATTACCAATAAAAATAATGCATTGGCATAATTTTGTAATACATCTTTTTTGTAAGTTCGTTTCACAATTAACGATAATATATTACACTTTAACATTTATAACCCGTGAAAATGTTGCCAAGTTCTTTTGCAAATATAAACATCTATTTAAACTGTGTACTCATCCAGCCTGCCCGCGGTTAATTAATGATTCACAACTTATTTCCATTTTAAGCAACCCTGATATAATGTATATATATATATATATACTTATTTTTTCTCCAATTATTAAGATGACATATATAATTTCTAATTGTGTCGTTTTCGAGTGGAAATGATGTGGGTATAAGAACTTCTGTTATCCTAAACACACTATTTGGGTAATATTTAGTGGAGTGTGTAGAAATCAATTGAAAAAAAGTGCAAAAATCGGGACAAAAATTTGTCGCAAAAAAGATTGTATCTTTTGGGTTAGTGTGAATACTTGAAACTCAATAAATAATGAGAAATAGCATTTTATTACTTTTTACCAATGATACATAACATAAATTAAAATATAATCAATTTATTAATAAATAAGCACAGCATCTAATGAATTTCATGATTAATAATTAGCCAGAAGCCGAATATATTCATTCCTAAGATATCAATATCACTTGGAACGTTAACAATATAACAGCAACAACAAGAAAATTGGACCAATCGTCATTGTGTGTATACGGGATTCACCATCCGTGGGGGTTTATCTTTTTTGTTTCGAACAGACTTCGTTCGTTCTCCGTCTTTACTCGTCAAAAACAACACGCATTCCTCTTTCAACAAGTGATTTTGAAATGTATATATTAAGATAACTTTTAATACAAAACAATTACCACCAAAACTCATTTGAAGCGAAAAATAGCGATTGAGTTAAGTACATAGTTCAATGTGATCAAACAAGGAATAATATCAATTTAACCGAAAACAATAAATAAACAAAGAGAAAATAATACATAAGTCCGAAACGTAGTAATTTTTTTGTATCTAACAACTTCATAGAGAAAAGAGAAAACTAAGTGAGCGTTTTTGATATTTCTAGCAACTTATACTTTAGGGAAAACATAGCAAGTATTTATTTCTTACTTTTGACGATTAACTTAGCCGACTGCTCGACTTGACCTGCTGATGATGTGGCGCGACATGTGAATACTCCTGAGTCTTCTTCGTAGGTTGTGGATATCAGCAAAACAGCATTATTTCCTTCGTGAATCATCTGTAACAATGAAAATCACTTTTATAAGTATTTCTTCACCAAGCCATAAGTATAGCTTTTAAACGAATATAGGCAAATACTATTATGAGAGCATATACAAATACATACATACATATGTACAGGATTTTTACTTAATAATACAACTCAGGTGATTTTTTAGGTGTGAAACTCATTACACTATGTTAATCCATAGAAAGAATCCCTAAATAATTTTAAGAACAGATAGATCCAAGAGTTAGGTTAGAGGTAGCTTATGGTTTCTTATAAAAAATTACAACATAAATGTATGAAAAAATGAAATATACGAATTATAATTTTTATCTAGGGTTATTTATGCAACCCTGATTGGTCAGATGGAGTATATTATCAAGTAAGAGTCCCCTATTTATTTAACCTGAAAAAGAACTTTTTTTTGGTTCCTATTATATTTCGGGCAATGATTCATTTTTGTTCATTTGAAAAATATGTGTGTTTGCTGACTAAGTAAATTGTAAATATTTATATACTTGGTCAGATAAAATTATCAAACAGTTTAGTTTTCCCACAATTTTCAATATTTATATATCTTTACTTTATTGAACATCCCATGATATTTCCAATATTATCTTTGTCCGTATAACTGAGAGGATATAGAATATAATATTTGTTTACGTAATTCTATTTTAGCGTTAGGAGATCTAAGGAATGTTTTTATAATTCGCCAGAAACATAGCACGCGATAATGTTTAACATCATCACACTGCTTGCTTTTACTACCGACAGAAGATAAGCGGCACATATGGTTTGTGTTTGGTTACGGCGGAAAACTCTTTTGTTTGCATTCTATTTTGCGAAACCAATATGCGAATGCAATATGTGTACCGACCGTATTTATACTTTCGGTATGTGTTGACTGATATGTGTCGAGTGAGACAATAGAAGGTTCAATTCTAACCCCGGTTCGAAAAGCTTGCCAATTGGATACTTCTATCGCGATTTTTAATACTGTTTCAATAGTTTTAATGAAGGAAAAGAGAATTGGAACACCTATGCATATATTCAATAAACTTAAAATAGAAATATCATTTGAAGTGTGTATGTATACGAAATGAGTAATATGTTGAGCTGACAAAGAATGTTCTCACTTTTTTAAACTGATAAATTTTCTTTGAAATGCTTAAAATTCTAATTACACATTAGAATATATCTTCAAAACACAAAATTCAAAATTTAGAGCATTTGTACATATATTGTTAAAGCCTTATTTGTAACTTCTTTAAAGTATTTTATGAAAACCTATTTTGAAAGCAATTCGATATCAATTACGGGTAAAATGGAAACATAAAAGAAAAATACACATTCTTATTTGAGTGCAGATTAATATAACTAATAGTTAGAACAACGTAGTAGTCACAGTACTTAATTTTATATACATTTATTATATACCATTTTAAAACGTGGAGTAACGTGGTGGTCCCTACTACAATGGCAAATTTCTGTTTTATTCATTTTAAACAAGCTTCGAACGTAGTTTGTTGGCCAATTTGTGAACGCAAACATAAATAGGGTTATGTATAATATGATATACAATGTCGTTTAGGAAGGTATTTGAGAACTGAAACAGTTGTTAAGAAAATATGCAGGCGGAGTTTTTTTGCATGATTGTTGTGATACGGGCTCAAAATATCAAATTTAATTGGGCTACCACACACGATTGCAGTGAATTCACTCCTCCGATTACAAAAAGGTGTAGTCAGATCTCTATAGTTGAATCGCCCAACAGATGTAGTAGAGAACTATATGGCAATCGTGTAATATGGACGCGTCATCCCTTTATTATGTATATTATTGGTCAATCAGACGGCGTCATGACGGCTTGCTTACAATAGGACAATCTGTCAAATTTCCTTGCATTTGACATATTTGTTTTGCGTTTTGGTAAAAAGCTATAAATATTTTTGAAAAAAACAGTATATTTATAATACTACAATTATTTTACTTCGTATTCGATAGCATTTACAAAGAGAATTTCAAATTTAATGTTGTTTAATTTGTTGTTCATGGCAAATCATTTATAGGGGTAATGTCAAATACTAATTTAGCGGCATTCATTCTAATGTGACACATGTATGGTGGTGTGAATCGGACTTTTCGGTGTTCGCATGACGGTGGTGTTGCTTACTGCATCTGTTGGGCGATTCAACTATAGAGTGTATATTTGAATATTTGTTGAGTGCGGTTGATAACTAACTTTTTTTTTGAGTTCACTTTGCAAGAAAAAACATGGAAACAAAATAATAAAAAAAAGTCTTAATGGGCAATACTTAAATACACAGTATAACAAGGCAATTGATTTATTATTTAAATAAAATCATGTTTTAAAATTACGTCTAGGGATACTTGTCACATCTACTCGAAAATACCTTAACACTTCTTTTTATGTTCTAAATTTTTTCTTTTGATAGTGTGATTTTATTGTTTCTATCTTAATATAACATATTTGTATTAGAATAGCAACCTCAATAACCCCAAAGTTGTGTGATTTAGCACAAATGAAGTTACTAATGCACAACTTTTTGATCAAGATTGCAAATATTTTTTTATGACACAAAGTACAGTTATTTTCATTTGTTCAAATTGCGTTTAAAAGCAAGAGCAGAATATTTAAACTCAATCGGTACTTGATGGAGCAGTTTTTGTTTTATTACCGTCGGCATATGCTCGCTAAAAAAAGATCCAATTTACTCGAAACCGTTAAACGTGAAATGTTAATCTGTTAAACGAGAGTTTTGTTCGGATTTTGTAAATAAAACTAATGCATTCGCACTCGAGCCTTTGTAGATTATGGAGCGGCACAACATATTTGGCTTGGCGCTATTTTCAGAGTTTAGGGATGACAAGAGTTCACGTTAACAGAACGTGAGTCATGTTAACAGAACGCGTATGTAGTTAATTAAGGACAATGAAAACCGTAGGTATTTTTGAATTTTAGTGTGAACTACATACATACCGTATGTACATATGTAGCTACCTCTGCGTATATAATAAAATTTTAATAAACGACAGAGGTGAGTAAAATACACCTGTGGATGAATTTAGATTCAAAAACGGGTCAGTTATTTCGGTATGGAAATTGTCCCATTTAACCAAATCGCTTTAAGCACTTCTTTCGACCTCAATATGCAAGTTAAAGTGAGCAGAATGTGCATATTTGTAAGTGACCTGGTTTGAAATGGTCTTTCTGTACAAACGCTGTTAATTTAATGTGCCACAAAATACTATAAACGAGAACATATGTGAGTTTAATTGCCTGTTTTAATAACTTTACCACAAAAAAACTGTACATATACAGTTTCACTGGGATATGTAACACTTATGAGAGTATATAGTTTCTTAGTAAATTAAGTATTATATAAATGTGTATAGGCATAAAATAAAGTGAATTTCGATGTACAGGGTTCGTCTGAAAATCACCAATTAAAATATCTTAGTTCGGAGTTAAATGGAGTTCGTCTAAGGCCCTTTATGTTAATAAGGATACACATGTGTTAATAAGGTTGCATACTTAAGTAAGTAGCTAGTTGCGGTTTTGTCAAACATTCACAAATGTATCACATTAAGCAGTACAGCACCATCATGCAGTACGATATACACTCCAAATTATGACATTTTTGGATGAAATAGTGTAGATCTTTATTTCATTATTCTATACCATCTCTAAAAGTTTGTGCATGATTTTCAGACGGACCCTGTATTGTAGCAATTGTGATTTCATGGCAGTTTTCAAGACTATATTTAATTTATGGACCCAGAAAATACTGTTATATGTGCATTTCTTGTCTATTAAGTATATACAGATAACCTAATATGTACAGTTTTTATCGTCTTTCTGTAATAGACGACAAATTGTTTTGACTAAGTATCTACGGTCGGATGAGCGTTATGTATGCAAGGTATGGGGTGCCGCAGTTCCTAAATTAGGACCAATTTTGCTTTTAGTTTATGCAAATAATTTATCTGCCGAATTAGATATGCGTGAAATGATAATATAAAATAATAAAGGCTTAAAATATAGGGTTGAAATAGCCCAGTTTAATCAGTGTTTTGCCACTGGTGATCTGGTGAAGAACATATCTTCCATAGTTTTACCTTAGCCAGAGGTACACTTTCTCCTTCGTAGTCTCTACTGACGGAAACTTATTTGCCGAAATGCGTACTTAGTTATTTACTCTTTGATTTGATTTGGGCATTTTGATTTAGTTCAAATGATAATGCTTACAGGTACTTATGAACGCTCTCTTTTGGTGAATTAATATTAGAAGAATTTAAACATAAAGGAAAATTGGGATCAAACAAAAACAAAAAATACAACCTGTTAAACTCTTAAGTTTTGAAATTGGTTTGAACTCAAGTTGGAGACCTCAAATTGATTGTCTTAATTGGTCAAAAATTGAATATAAGCAGCTATACAATAAACCATATACGATAGGTATTAACAGATTCCTCATTTTGATCCGTTGGTACTAAATTGCTTACTACTTATAAAAAGGATTTAAATCAATTTTAATAATAATAGTCCCAATTTACAAGCCTCCTGGCTCTTAGGGGGAGGCAGGGTGTGGTTCGCCATGGTTATTAGCCTTTTTCGGTACACTAGGGCTGTAACGTGGCAAGCGCTACGAGCCGACCGCCTATTATTACCCCAGGAATTTGACTTCCAGGTACTGATTTTTACAGCCTGAGTCGAGCCGTGGCCGTAAAAACGCCATCGATGTTATTGGCGCCGGCCGGGAATCGAACCCGGGCCCTTCAAGTTAGTAGTCTAGCAACCTACCCACTAGACCACTACGGCACCTATCAATTTTACAATCCCATATTTATGGCTATAATACGTAAATCAACATAGCTTTTAGAATTGCGTTACGCAAAAATTTCTAACGCAATATGCATACCAGGCAATAAAATTATATAATAAATTACCATAGTAAATGAAATTATTACTTTTGGTCTTACATTGTCGAAAACTGTAAACATATTTGATTGAAGTATACAATCGACAAGATTTTTCGCGTATCTTTTCTTTCTTATGGGAAATAAACTTATTATAATTATTTGATGTGTTTTTTCTTTTCTCTGAAATTAACTGATCCTAGCTCAAACTTATCGGTACATAACCTAACACTCCTACATCCTGCACCCTTGCTAACTGATTGTGAACTGCTAGTTACTAATTCAAGAAGTTATGAAGTTACCAATAAAATTTTAGCAAATCAATAGCGGTAAGTAAATGGTGTAGATAAAATATAACATCTTTAAAACGACAATGAAAATATGGCTATATTAAAAAAACTATAAAGTAATACAATCTTCGAACCTAGTTAAAATCAAAAAGAAAATGTAGTCCTTTTTGAGCAATAGTAAGAGTCATTCATTACGATCGAACTGATTCGTGAAAGTTGTAAAAGGAAGTCGTGTTCTGTTTAATAGTACGATATATACTGAGTGCTGCGTATATAGAGCCTGATGTGTGGAACGTGAAATGTATTTCCCCTATGTATCTATGTATTAGATAAAGATGAGGTAAGCCATCAATTCGTCAGCATCCGCAAAGCAGAATAATGTGTATTGTGTTCTAATAAACTAAAACATCTAGTGGTTTCTTTTACTCTTTACTGAGCTTATTCGCAGCTGGCAAAAATTCACTCTGTATAATAATGGCGAGACTCTGCACTATATAAAGGAGTTTGGCATGCGAAGCGGAAAAGTCGGAGTTATCTGTAATCTTTGCCCTTGCCGCGCGCATCATTTCTGGATATGGGGCAATGTGATAAGCAGCGTACCTTGGACAGTGGCATTATTACCCTTTATTCAAAAGAACGCAGGTTCCCAATTATTTCTAAGTGACTAAGTAGGCCACCCGCCAAGTCTACCAGTTCAGTACCTTAACCTCTATAGACCACTACTGGCTTAGTTACGTGTACAACTTGTTTTAAATCAAGCATTTATTTTTTTATATTAGACTACTAAAATTTACAATTTCTATTTATAATGCCCAATAATTATTATTATATCCAATCATTATTTTGGTTTTGTTTATGCTCATTCTGATTGTGGCAGAACTTACCTGAAAATCTGGAGACTCCGGGATTAAGAATCCTTCTCTCAACCATTGGATGGTGGGTCTGGGTTTTCCAGTTACTGTAGTCTTAAATTGGGCCGGACTGCCTTCAGGTACGATAACATCTTTCATCTTCGTCAAAGTTGGTAATGTTTCTTGGACTTCAGAGGCGGTTACCTTCAAGGTACCCTGTGTTTGATTTGTACCAGCTGGGTTGGTTGCTACGCATTTGTAGACGCCTTCGTCCTCTGGGAACGCTTCGGTAATTTTCAGCGTGTAAGTTTCACCCTCTTCTAGCATTTGGAAGTACTTGGATGGTTTAATAACTTTGTCGCTCCTCTGCCATTTTATTGTCGGTTTTGGTTTTCCGGTGATTTTGCATTTGAAAGTAACTACTTGGCCTTCACGAATAGTTTGATTTTTAAGTGGTTCGACGATGGTTGGTGGTTTTTCTGCTCCTGGTGTAGTTGGTTTGGATGGTTTGGTTGGGGAAGCTGGTGCAGTTACTGTACATTCAGCTTCACATCTTGCTTCACCAGCTTTGTTCATAGCGACGCATTCGTATTTTCCGGAGTCGTTTGGTACTACTTCAATAATTAATAGCGTGTAGACTTCATCTTCCTCCAAAGATTTATACCGGATATCAGAGGGTGATATTCTTTGGCCGTCTTTCAGCCAGTATACGTCGATAGGTTTAGTGCCGTTAATCCGCGCATCAAACCTTACTAGTTGTCCAGCGGTAGCCGTTGTGTTTTGAACGGTAGTTACGAAACTCGGCGGTATCGGGCCAGTTCTTCCCATTCGTCTTCTCTCTTGGACAACTAGATTTGCACTGCATTTCGCAGTACCTCCGCGATTTTCGGCAATTACGCTGAAGACTCCGGAATCTTCCATGAAAACTTGTCTCATCTGGAGAATGGATTTTGTGCTGAAGGTATAGATCTTTAAATCCGGTGAGCTCGTTATAGGGAAATCTTCGCGGAACCACTTAATATTGGGCAGGGGATCACCATCGAATTCAACTTCGAATCTGGCTGAATCGTTCTCAAACGCTCTGACAGGTTGTATTTTCTTGGTGAAGAATGGAGGCTTGGTAGGTAATACTTGCCCTTGAACTAGGCGTTCTTGGGCTGTTGCTTTGTGTTCAACATCAGTGGTTTCGGTTGCCGTGATTTTGCGGGTAATTTCAAGGTCACCTACTGTTTCCTTTTGCGTTTGTTTTTGTTTTGTTACATGAACCTCTCTACCGTGCACGGCAGAAGCAGTTGGCTCTGGTGGGTAACCGCCTCTCTTGGAGTCTATTTCTACTTCCGTACTATGTTGTTTAGTTTCTCGCAGCCCGGTCTTCTTTAGTTGTTGGGAGTACATCTCTTGTCGTTTATCAATTTCTTCATGTTCCCTGTAATACACGTTTGCGTTACTTTTTGTGTACAAAAATATGTTAAAGGAAAACTTACAATTTGTCTTGATATTTCTGTGCCATTCCCTTCGCTATTGTGCTAGCGACAATTTTATCTCCTGGAATAGCGAATTGGTGCGACTGTTCTCTATGTTTAAGTTCCCTGGTTACTTGATCATTTTCTAGTTCTTGAAGCTTATTGTAGTATTCCTCACTCTTCTTTGATTTCACCGTCTGTTGCCATTCAGCTTCTTCTGGTGTTTTGCGAATTCTCTGAAGAATGTGAAGTGCCGGATGAGCACTGGATAATTGATTCTGTTGGCGTTCGTCGAAAAATCGCTCGAGTTCGGTGTCTTGGCGTTCCCTTTGGTACTGTTGTAAATCGATATCGTACCAAGCTAACGCAAAAGAGTTAATCAAAGAAATGCCTTTTATAATAATCATGATTCATACGAAAACAACATGCTGCACCTACATCATTACATTCAGGGTAAATCTTGAATTTTTTTATATTTAAATTAATACTATAGACGGAATGCACATTTTATATAACTTCTTATGTTATTACTACATGCAATAACATTAATAGGGATATATAAATTCCTACCTGGAATGACTCCTTGCTCTTTTGCCGGAAGCTGATGGACTGTTTATTATCCCGTAGAAGAAGAAAGAGCATCTCGGGGAGGACAAGGATATTGGGATGGGAAGAAGAAGCGTGTAATGATGTGTTTATGCAGTGGCAGTGGTATATTAAATAGCGTTTTTTAAAATATATATTTACAATGAAAAAATGTGCTTGGTATGAGTTTGTCTAGTTATGTACTACAGATAGGTGCATTGTGTGAAATACTTATGTCGTATTTTTTTTTATTGAATATGTATAGTTTTCGATATTAGAAATATTGCGATACAAACAGAAACTCTTTTATTGTTACATGTTAAAAGTGCGCAAGCCAGTTCGTATAGTGCAATATTTCCAACAAATACATGTTTATAGTGTAAGAAATCAACTCACGTCTTGGCGAATTTTTAAGTACGCCTCTGTAATCGTCATGTCTTGGTATGACCTTTAATTCTGTCTCTGCGATGGCTTCTCCCACGCTGCTTCTTGCAACGACCTCTACTTTTCCAGTATCGTATTGACGTGTCTTTGGTACGTCTAAGTGATACATGCCATCATAAGTAAGCTTGTACCTGGATCCGTTTACCACGGTGTGTCCATTAATCAACCACATAACACGTGGTCTCGGATGTCCTGTAACGCGGCAGCAGAAACGAGCCCATTCACCTTCTTCAACCGTACATGGTTCCGGTTTACTGACGAATAATGGTGCTGATCGTGGTTTCGTATCTTCGTCAGGTTCATCAGGCGCACTAAAGGAGTTTGAGGAATATTATTGATAATAATTAAATGCTAATATTTATACGTTATCACTTACACTTGCCACGCTGCTTCCATTTCGCGTATTCTTTCAATACTCTTCATGCCTTTAGGTAATTGAGATTCGTATATGATGCCTGGTTTACCTGCGGTCTTAATGACAGCCCTAGTTTCATCCGTACCGTACAAGTTGGTAGCACGACAAACGTATTCGCCGCTATCTTCGGGGTAGACCCAACCGAAGTTCATAGCAACATAACCAAAATCGTAAATTGGTGTAAAGCGATTTTCTGTAATAAAAGCGAATCAAAATCATATCTCAGAATTGTATTTTATACAAAAAAAAACTTACTATGAGGCAATGGTTTTCCATTAAAGAACCATTCGACTTTCATGTTTGGATCGCCAACTGGGGCGAGTTGGCACTCAAATTTTGAAACTTGCATTTCGACCAAGTCCAATTGATCTTGAATTTGGGTGACAAATCTTGGAGGTTGTTTCTTTTCGGCATCATACAAGTCCTCTTCGGTCAGATGGATCTCGGAGGTGTATTTCTTGATTGCAGCTTCCATTTGCATTAAGGTTTCAGATCTCTTCATGCCCTTTGGTACTTGGTTCTGTAAAATGATGTTGGGAATCGTTTTGCAAGAAACGCTAGCTTTAGTGAAATCTTCTCCGAAGTTATTCACAGCGCGGCAGACATATTCGCCAGCGTCTTCTGGATAAACGTACGTTATGCCGAGGGATACGTAGCCCATTTCATAGGTGGTCTTGTAGCGTGAGCCGCATGGTAATAATTTTCCATTCCTGTACCATTCGATGCGCAGATTAGTATCATGTTTTGGCTCTACACGACATTCAAAGAATACCGACTCAGATTCTTCCACAGTGGCGGATTCAATATGAGTGAGGAATTTAGGTGGGCCTGCTGGTTCCTCTTCTTTAGGTGCTTCGGATACCTTGCCCTTCTCGAGTTCTTTCAATTTCTCAGCACTCATACCAGATGGTAGCTGCGATTCAAAATCAATACCACGTTTTGATGTCGTACTAACAGTAGCTTTAGTGGTTGCGGTTCCCCACTTGTTGGTTGCTCTGCAAATATATTCACCTGCGTCTCGGCCATAGGAATAATCAATATCTAAGGCGATAAAACCGAAATCGTTAAGCTGATGAACTCTGGAACCTGTAGCGAATGGACGACCGTTATGGAACCATTCGATGCGCATGGTGGGGTCGTTAATTGGTTCAACTCTACAATCGAAGTGAATGGGACCACCTTCTGGTACATCGCTATTGTCCTTGATATCAACAGTGAATTTGGGCGGGTTTGGAACTTCTTCTTCAATTTTAATTTCTTCTTTTTTGTATAGATCTTCCTCGAGTCTTTGTATACTCGCAGTACCTGTGCGAAAGCTTGCAGGTAATTGCGGTTCCATAATAATACCTTGCCTTCCGCGTACTTGCAATTTACATGAGACTGTTGCCTCGCCGTGCTTATTCGTTGCTTTGCACGTGTATAAGCCGGAATCGCGTTGGTAGACGTTGGCTACCTCGAGTATAACAAATCCGAAATCGTTAATAGTTTTAATTCTAGAACCTGACCACAGTGGCTTGCCATTATGGAACCATTCGACTCTCATGCTTTGGTCGTTGACTGGTTGTAATTTACATTCGAAGTGGGCTAGAGAATTTTCGGACAGTTGTAAGTCGGAAGGTGTCGTAATGAATTCTGGTGGTCTACCAGTGTCTTCGTCTGGCGCTGTTTGAGCTTGGATAACTCCTAAGCCTTCCAATTCGGCAATTTTATCGATTGTGCCCTCCATGCCTTGTGGCAATTGAGACTCCAAAATGATGCTCCTCTTACCCTGTACCTTCATAGTGGATGTTGTGACAGCCTCGCCGTAATCGTTAAACGCTCTACAAGAATATTCTCCTGAATCCTCTGGGTATACTGGTGAGATTTCTAGAATGACAAATCCGAAATCACAGAATGTGCGAAATCTTGAACCAGTTTTTAGTGGTTTGCCATTCCAGTACCATTCAACTATTAGTTTTGGATCATCCGTCGGAGTTAGGCGGCCCTCAAAGTGAGCACTTTCTCCTTCACGCAAATTGTCGATGTTAGATAACGGTACTGTAAATACAGGAGCCTTTCCTTTTTCTTCAGTTTCTTTATCTTCTTTCGTACGGATTAAGGAATCTTCCAGCGTCTGGATTTTTTCTAAACCTCCCTCCATGCCCTGAAAATAAATATTTTATGTAAAAATGTTTATACAAGTGTTTACTAAATGACATTACCCGCGGTAGCTGCGAGGTCAGGATTAAGTTCGTCTTAGAAGTACATTTCAATGTTGCCTTTGTAGAATCCTCACCGTATTTGTTGTAAGCTCTGCATTCGTATACACCAGAGTTTTCTTCATAACAGTATAAAATATCTAGAATTACGATTCCGAAGTCATGGAAAGTCCTGAATCTGTGACCGTGTGGTAGCTTTTTGCCATTGTAGTACCATTCAACAACAAGGTCTGGATCATTGACTGGCGTCAGACGTGCCTCAAAGTGAGCACTTTGTCCTTCAACAAGTTTAGTTATGTCAACGATTTGTGTAATAAATTTGGGAGGTTCTGTAACCGGTGCAGCTTGTACTTGAGATTGCTGTATTTGGTAGCTTTCGAGTTCCCTGATCTTAGCCAAAGAGTCAGGTTGTAAACTCTCAGTAAACACACCACTTCTACCATAAGCGTTGATCGTTGCTTTGGTGTAATCTTCACCATATTCGTTGCTGGCTTTGCAAACGTATTCGCCAGAATCGTGATTCTGGGTATATGCAATGTCCATAACAACGAAACCGAAATCGGATACAGTTTTAATACGCGTTGATTGTAAAATAGGCCGGCCATCGTGGAACCATTCAACTTTCAGTTTGGGATCATTAACTGGCACCAAGGTGCATTCGAAGTGAGCTGGTTGGCCGTCTTTAAGCCCAACAATATCTTTAAGATGTGTGGTAAACTTCGGTGGCTGACCTTTGACCTTCTCAACACACCCTAGTGTTACGCTTTGTTCAGCTTTACCCCACGCGTTAGTAGCAACGCATGTATATGTACCAGAATCTTCGATTTTGGTTCCCAAAATTTCGAGTACTACCATTCCAAAGGCGTGGACTGTTCTAAATCTGTGACTGGCCTCAATAGCTTTTCCATTGTAGAACCACTCTATCTTCATACTTTGGTCGCCAATTGGTGTCAAACCTGCTTCGAAATGAGCAATTTCTCCCTCGCCCAGATTTGCTAATGGCGTAAATTCTGATGTAAATACAGGTGCATGACCTTCATCTATATCTGGTGATGGTTGTTCAATTCTGTTAAGAGCGTCCTCCAAGTCCTGAATCTTTTCAAGACCTTCTTGGCCTTTAGGATGTTGCGTACGCTCAATAAGACCTGCCTTGGTAGTGCAGTAAATTGTGGTTGAAGTGAAGGCTTCCCCAGCTTTATTGGAAGCTTTAGCGGTGTAGATGCCTTGATCACGATCATATACATCAGTTAAGTCAAGAGTTACAAACCCGAAGTCGCTTGTTAGTTTAAACCTAGATGCGTGTTCCAAAGATTTACCGTTGAAGAACCATTCAATTTTGAGGTTGGGATCTTCTTTAGGTTCAACTGTGCCTTCTAAGTGTAGAGGTTTACCCTCACTAACGATGAATTCAGGGTTCAACGGTGTTGTCCATACTGGTTTAGGGTATTCTTTTTCAGGACCTGAAGGTGGGCGCTGCTGTTTGCTGGCATAAGCACTATCAACTTCTTCAACAGCTGTTAAGCCAGCCTTCCCTTGTGGATGTTGTGTATCCCAGTATATTCTAGCCTTATCAGTAGTACGTAACGTACCAGATGTGGTAGCAGTGCCTTTGCTATTTGTAGCTTTGCAAGTGTAAATGCCTGAATCTTCAGCATAGCAGTGGTTTATGTCGAGCGCGACATAACCAAAATCATATGTAGACTTAAATCTAGCACCAGTAGGTAGCGGTTTACCATTAATGAACCATTCTACTTTCATTGTGGGATCTTTGGATGGTTCGACATTGCATTCGAAGTGGGCGCTGTCTCCTTCAGCGTTCTCGACATTGTTCAAGTGACTAATGAAGATTGGAGCTTCATATGTTGGTTCTGGGCGGGCAGCTTCTTCCGCGCGTGGTGCATCGAAAGCTGCGAGTTTAGGTATGGCATCAGGGTGTAAAGAATCACCTAGTAACCAATGTTTGTCTTTAATTTTCAACGTGCAAGTTGATATTGCTTCGCCATACAGGTTGGTAGCTTTACAAGTATATATAGCAGTGTCATCGTCTCTCAAACCATTTATAGAAAGAGTTACAAGGCCGAAATCAAATGTGCTGCGAAGTCTAGCACCAGTGGTTAGTGAAATACCATTCTTAAACCATTCAACTCTCAGGTTAGGGTCAGCTCTTGGTTCTACTTGAGCTTCCAGATATACATGTTGTCCTTCAACAAGGTTGTCGTAATTCTTCAAATGTGTAGTGAAAACTGGTGGTTGTTGCGGTGTGGTATCGATGAACATCTCTGGTACTTTGTTCATCTCGGCCTCCTTCTGTTGGATTTTCTGCCATGCATCTGGATGCAGCGCTTCATCAGAAATACTGGAACGAGCTTTTACCTTCATAGATATGGATGAAACTGCTTCTCCCGCTTTATTGTAAGCCTTGCACATGTAAACGCCGGAATCATTCGTAACTGTATTCAGTACATCTAAAGTCACGAATCCGAAGTCATTGGTCACTCTTATGCGTGATCCTAATTTCAGTTCTACGCCATTCACGTACCACTGGAATTTCAAGTTTGGATCGCCGACTGGTACGACGCGAGCTTCAAAGTGAGCATGCTGACCTTCCCATAACTCAGTAGGACCCGTCAAGACCTGCGTGAATATTGGCTTTTCGAACACTCTGTCGGGTTCTTCTGGACGTGGTGCTAATGGTTGTTCAAGCTGTTGAATCCTTCGCATACTTTCGGCGTGTTGAGTTTCCAATTGGATGCTTGCTTTGGCTACAATATTATAAGAATTAGACAATACTAGTTTAAAAAATGAACTTATACTTACTTCTAATTTTCATAGAGGCAGTCGTGACAGCTTCTCCAAGAGGGTTTGATGCTCTACACATGTAGACTCCTTGATCTTCATCACGAACATGTGAGATATCAAGTGATACAAAACCAAAATCGTGAACTTTTGTAATGCGAGAGCTGTCTTCTAGTGGCTTTTCATTTCTAAACCATTCTACTTTGAGAGTTGGATCACCCACAGGAATTAAGCGGCATTCAAAGTGGGCAGTTTGTCCTTCGATTATGCTGTCGATGTTTTGTAAAGGTTGTGTGAATACTGGTCTTTGACGAGTAACAGGTTCTTCAACTTCTGGTCTCTTATAGTGTTGGTGTTCTTCAAGTTGGCGAATTTTATCCATACCTTCGGGTCTTTGGGAATCCAAAATAATGTTGCTCTTTGCAATTACACGCATCTTAATGGATGAGACACATTGCCCTAAGTTGTTAACAGCTTTTACGGAGTATTCTCCCTCGTCTTCAGGTACCACGTGCCGAATATCTAAGGCAACATAACCAAAGTCGAAGGTAATATGGAATCTAGAGGCAGATTGCAATGGCTTGCCATTGTGGTAGAATTCGATTCTCAGGTTTGGATCGTGGATCGGCTCAATTTGTGCTTCAAAGTGAGCCGTTTGTCCTTCATATAATTCGGTGGTTCCACGTAACTCGGTAACAAAGCGTGGTGGGAACGGAACGGGCTCCTCTACCTCCAGGCGAGCTGGATGGCCTTGAGCTTCTAATTCACGGATCTTTTCTAAACCTTCAGGATGTTGTGTGTCTAAAATAATACTACGGCGAGTGCCGACTTTAACAGTGCATGTATTAACAGCTTCTCCAACCAAGTTAGTCGCTTTACACATATAGGTTCCACTGTCTTCGGGGTAAGCGTAAAGTACGTCAAGGGCAACATAACCAAAGTCATGCGTTGTTCTAAATCGATGACCCGTTTTCAGTTTGACACCGTTTACGAACCATTCGATTTTCAAGTTAGCGTCATTGACCGGTTCAACACGGCATTCCAAATGAGCGTGTTCGCCTTCTTTGAGATTTTCCAAATTAATCAGTGGTGTTAGGAATACAGGCTTTTGAGCTTGTGGCTCAATTTCTTCCTTCTTTGGTCTTTCATATGCTTCTAAATCTTTAATTTTACGTAATCTTTGTTCGTCCAATGTTCCCAATTGTAGACCAGATTTTCCAACAACAGACACGGCAGCTGTAGTTACCGCCTCTCCTACTGCGTTTCTAGCTCTACACATGTAAGTACCATTGTCTTCTGGGTAAGCATGTAAGATGTCTAGAGCGACAAATCCGAAGTCATAGGTTGTCTTGTATCTAGATCCAGATGGAAGTGGACGTCCATTGCAGAACCATTCAACCCTCATAGTAGGATCGTTAACGGGAGTAAGAGTGGCTTCGAGGTGAATTGTTTTACCTTCCGGAAGATTTTCTACGGGTTTCAATCCTCTACCAAATTGTGGTTTTTCCAAGATGACTGCTTCTTCTTGACTAACACGTTTATAGCGAGAGTCATCTTCCAGGTATTGTATCTTTTGAAGAGCTCCTTCATGTTGAGTGTCTCTAATGATTCCAGATTTTGCTGTACAAGTAAAAATTTTAAATTATTTCATTGTATACTTTTATATTATACTTACATTTAACGTTTGTAACAACGGATGATTCAGCATGCCCTATAAGGTTAGTTGCTTTACAGGTGTAAGTTCCTGAGTCTTCTCCATAGACAGTCAACACATCGAGGCTAGCGAAGCCAAAGTCGTATGCTGTACGGAATCTATGTCCAGTTGTAAGAGGTTTACCATTGTGATACCATTCTACCTTCAGATTTGAATCAGGATAAGGTTCAATACGGCACTCGTAGTGTGCGCTTTGTCCTTCATACAGCTCAGTTGGTCCATTCAAATGTGTTGTAAATCTTGGAGCTTGTGTAACTTGAACTTCTTCAGTTTCACGACGTTGATATCTACCGGTATCTTCTAATTGACGCAATTTTTGCAACGCGCCTTCATGTTGTGTTTCGAGTTGCAACGATGCTTTTGATTGCACAAACAATGTAGCCGATGTAACAGCTTCTCCAATATCGTTCACAGCTCTACAAGTATAAGTTCCAGAATCTTCAGGATTTACGTACTTCATATTAAGAGCTACGTAACCGAAATCATGCATAGTAGTCAAGCGATTTGATGCTTCAATTGGTACACCATTACGAAGCCATTCAACTTTCATCCTTGAATCCCCAACGGGGATTAATCGGGCCTCAAAGTGACCGGCTTGATTCTCAGCAACTCTTAAGTCTTTAACGGGTACAGTAAAGCAAGGCGCTTGTGAGACAATTTCTTCCTGCACAACTTTGCGTTGATAGCGAGAAGAATCTTCCAGCTCTTGTAAACGTTCTAGAGCACCTTCATGTACAGATTCGAAAACTATTGATTTTTTACTGAGTACCGCACAAGTTGCTGACGTTACAGCTTCACCAAGAGCATTCGTAGCGCGACACGTGTATGTACCAGAATCTTCTGGATACGCGTATAGGATATCCAGGGCTACAAAGCCAAAGTTATTAGTCTCCGAAAATCTTGAACCTGATTTTAATGGTTTTCCATTATGGAACCATTCTACTTTCATGGTAGCGTCAGAAACAGGAATTAAGCGACATTCATAGTGAGCTCTTTGACCTTCTTTAATTTCTACATTTTTCAAAGATGTCGTGAAAATTGGAATTTGTTTAGTCGTTTCTTCGATGTCCTCTTTGCGTTGATACTTGGATCGGTCTTCCAGATGCTGGATTTGCTCTAATCCTTGTTCGTTTTGAGTTTGAGTAATTATTTGACTGGTGCTGACGCAACGCAACGTACATGTTGTTTCATCTGAGCCTAGCAAATTTACCGCCCGGCAAGTGTATGTACCAGAATCTTCAGCAATTAAATCAATGATATCTAAAGCTACATAACCAAAGTCATGAATAGGTCTAAATCTATGTCCAACGGTAATTGGTCGGCCATTTTTGAACCACTCAACTTTAAGGTTTGAATCGGTAATAGGTTCTACCTTACACTCAAAATGGGCGTGTTGTCCTTCACGCGTATTGTCCAAGCTTTTTGGTTTTGTGATAAATTTAGGCTTCACATTAACAACTTCTTCTATGTATTCCGTACGTTTGAATGCTCTAGAGTGATCCTCCAGCTGTTGAATCTTTTCCAAGCCACCAGGATGTTGAGTATCGAAATATAAATCTTTCTTGGCGATCACTTTTACTGAGCATGAAGTTACTGCTTCGCCGAGCTGGTTCCTTGCCTGGCAAGTATAAACGCCTGAGTCTACGGGATATACGCTCAGTAAATCAAGGGCTACGTAATCGAAATCGTATGCTGGTCTAAATCTATGCCCAACTTTTACAGGACGTCCGTTACAGAACCAATCTACTCTCATTGAGGAGTCACCAACGGGTTGCAAGCGACATTCCATGTGTATATTGGTTCCCTCAATGGTTTCAATATTATGTAATGGTCTAGTGAAGTGAGGAGCTTCGAATATTGTGACCTCCTCGGTGGGTTGATGTTTTTGCCGACCTTCTAACATTTGTAGCTGTTCTGCTGTTAGTTCATGTTGACTTTCCGTGATAATGTCAGATTTTGCGATTACTCTCACTTGTGCCGATGTGGCTGCGGAACCAAGATGATTAGTAGCTCTTACAGTGTATTCTCCAGTATCTGCAGCTGTGGCGTGAATAATATCTAAAGCAACAAATCCAAAATCATTGTATATTTTGAATCTCGATCCAACAGTAACTGGACGGCCATTACAGAACCATTCAACTCTCATTGTTGGATCGCCCATAGGCTCCAAACGGCATTCTAAGTGAATATTACGGCCTTCGGTTACAGGTCGCGGATCGGATAGTGGTTGAGTGAAAATTGGTTTCGATTTGGAAATTTCTTCGATTTCATATTGGGGTTCGATAAATTTCGAATCTTCTAAGGCACGTGTTTTGTCATAAGCTGTACGATGCATGCTTCTTGTATCAATGCTTGAGCGTGCTAAAATGAAAGATTGATACCATTAAATAGGTAAATATATTTAAAAAGCCGGTTACTTACTTTCAACAACCATGTTGGTGGAAAGCTGTGCTTCTCCCAGGGAATTTCTTGCGACAACGGTATAGTTACCCGCGTCTTCGGCACGTACACCTAAGATGTCGAGAGCGACATATCCAAAATCATGATAGGTTTGAATCCTATTAGCTGTTTGTATGGGTTTTCCATTGCAGTACCATTCAGTTTTCATCGTTAAGTCGCTTTGCGGTTCAACGCGCGCTTCGAAATGAGCACGTTGACCTTCAATAATCTTGTTTGTTCCCTTGAGTGGTCCTTGGAACTTTGGTTTCTGAGTTACCTGAGTCTCATCTTTTTCGATACGATGGAAGCGAGTTGTGTCCTCGAGGAATTGAATTTTCTCAAGACCTCCAGGATGCTGGGAGTCAACAACAATATCTTTTCTGCTGATTACGCTCAATTGGGCTGTTGTAGTAGCTTGGCCAAGAGCATTGTACGCTCGGCAGACATAATTACCAACATCGTGTATGGTAACGTCTTTAATCGTCAAAGCAACGTATCCAAAATTGAAGAAAGTGGTAATTCTTGAGCTAGCTTCTACTGGTTTTTCATCTTTAAACCATTCTACTCTAAGAGAAGAATCTCCAACGGGTACTAAGCGCGCTTCAAAATGAGCGAATCCTCCTTCTCTAATACCAACCTGATCTTTAATTGGTGACTTAAATTCGGGAGGTTGATTGCTTTCCGGTGCTTCTTGTACATATTTTTGCATTTGTGCTTTTTGATAAGCTTCTAATTCTTCAACTTTTTCAATATATCTTTGCTGTTCAGGTATACCTAGGTCACCGGTAACGGTAGATTTGGTGTATACAGAGATGTTTGCATTACTAATTGCTTCTCCAAGGTGATTGACAGCTCTTACGGTATAAGTACCTGCATCTTCGGCCCGTAGGTGCATGATGTTTAGGGAGACGTAGCCGAAGTTGAAAATGGTAGTAATTCTAGAGCTGGCTGTAATCGGCCTTCCATCCTTGTACCATTCCACCTTCATTGTAGGGTCGCTAACAGGGTTCAGTTGTGCTTCGAAGTGAGCATTACGCCCTTCCTGTAGTTCCCCAAGATCCTGGAGCGGTCGGATGAAATGGGGCTTTTGCGAGGTCTTTTCTTCGATACTCTCTTGCCTTTCATATTTTGAGTAGTCTTCAAGATGTTGAATGTAATGCAAACTCTCTGGATGTTGAGTCGTTTTCTCAATAGATGCACGAGGTGCAACGCTCAATAAAGCTCTAGATTCTACATAACCGGTTGAACTAGTGACACGGCAGACGTATTCGCCGCTGTCTTGTAAGATAAGACTTATTAGGTCTAAGGCAATAAAGCCGAATTTGAAAACAGATGTAGCACGGGAACCTAAACAGACAAATAACGTTATCAATGAATTATTTTGTACTAACTATTGGTTTATTTGTGCAGGGAGGATCGGTACGTACTTGCAGCAAGTGGTTTTCCATTCAAGAACCATTCTACAACCATCGTAGGATCACCAACGGGTTCAATCCTGGCCTCGAAGTGCGCCTTGCCACCCTCTATTTGCTGGATGTCATGCAATGGAATGATGAACTGTGGTGGCGGATAGATGCGGTCTTCTTCAGCACTAGGTACATGCGCTCTTGTGGGTTCGATATGGCGAAGATATATAACTTCAGGACCAGGAACAGGTCTGTGAGAAGAAAATAATTAGAAAATATGATTTCTGAAGAATATATTAAATATATTTTGTTCAAATGAAATTTGGGATTGGTCTTAAAGTTACTTACTCCGGTTCGATGACTTTGGTCGGTCGCGGCAGGTGTAATCGTCGAGGTTCTGGGGTAGGTCCTTGGGGTGTTTCAACGAATAGCCTAGCCCTCGTAGCAGTGGAGCCCGCAACGTTCTGTGCGGTGCATTGGTACCATGCCGCGTCCGACGCCTTGGCTCTAACAATATCCAACGTAGATGCTCCACTGTCGGTCGAAATGTGCAAATCGGGGCCGCTAGATATCGGCACTCCGTCCTTCTGCCAAGTGATGCGTGGTGTTGGGGTGCCAACTGCCCTCGCATTGAGGGTTACAGGTTCGCCCTCCTTAACCGTTAATGTCGTGAATCGTTCTACGAATTTAGGTGCGACCACCTGTTCTTTTTCGATAACATTTAAGTTGCATTGAAACGAGGTTTCTCCAGTCTTATTTTTGGCGATGCAGGTGACTACTCCAGAGTCGTTTCTGCTTACGTTGGTAATCATGAGTGAATGATTACCAGATTCGTTAACTAGTATTTTATGGTTAGAATCGTTTGTCACTTGTCTACCATTTATAAACCAGGTTACTTCGGGATACGGTCTGCCTGTAACGCGACAATCGAAACGTGTCATTTTTCCTTCTGTTACGTCGCGATCGCCGCAAACACGCACAAAGTTAGGTGCTAACGTTTTACCGTCATCTTCCTCTTCAATCTGTTGCGACCTGAACTGTGATTCATGGATGAGTCCTTCTTGAGTGTTGACTGGTTCTATGGCAAGGTAAGCCGATGAGACCACACAGCCTTGAGGATTTTCAGCGAGAAGTGTATAATGGCCGGAGTCTTCGTGCTGGGCTTGTTTAACGCGAAGTGTAGCTTGATTGTTGGAGTAGGTAGTTTCGCATTTATGTGATTCAGTAATTCTTTGGCCGTTCTTAAACCATGTTAGTCTAGGTCTAGGATTAGCGCCTACTTTGGCCGTGAATACGGCATCGGAACCCTCGAGCAGTTTTGAATTGCGAGGTTTCTGCGAGATTTGCGGAGGAGCAGGCGGGCCAAGCGACCTTTCAATTGTTGTTGATATTTGAATGTCTTTCTCACCTACAAATCTTCTCGTGATGGATTCCCTAAACGAGACTTCTCTGAGTAAGCGGTATTCGAAGGTATCGACCTTAAATTCTTCAACAAAACTACCATTAGTTACTGTCGTTGTTTGCTTCACGGTCTTCTTCTGGAAGCCCTGCATGGGAGGCATTTGCATTCCTTCTGGTGAAATGTACACTGAACATATGGCTTCTCCGAATTGGTTTCTAGCTGTGCAGACGTATTCGCCCTCATCGCCAGGTCCAATTTGATTTATTTGCAAGGTAATGTCGCCGGTTTGGTTGTGATAAGAGAAGTTATATTTGGTGGACTGCATTAGGATGGAACCTTTACGAGTCCATGTTACTTGGGGCATCGGTTTACCTGTAACGCGGCCTTCGAAGAGAGCATTGCCGCCCTGAGCGAAACGCGCGTTGCTGAATACCTTCTCGAAGACTGGAGGTGCTGAATTTGGTCCAAAACCCGTGATTTGTTGTGTGCCCGAAACTTGAGCTCCTTGTACTGAAAATATAAAATAAACACGATAAGTATGAAATAATACACACATTAGTGTATGTAGCAATTGAAAATCAGAAACCATTTTCTTTTTTTAGAGGTTATTCCAAGAAAGCAAAGCGTTTAGATTATATAAAATAGGTGTTATTCCACTGGCGACCTGGTCTTCCGAGGTTTTATGTTAGCCAGAGATACCATGCCCAACACTTTTTTCCATTATAGTTTCTACGAAATATGTATTTAGAGTTATTTACTCTTGGAACTGGTAAGCTTTTTTGATTTAGTTCTACATTTAAATTATGTTTCCATGTTTGATACAAATAAAATCTTTTAGCTTATTATGTTTATACATTACTCACTCATGTAATTTAAGATTCTAAAGAACACAAGCCTTGGTAATATTATACAAACGTAATAGTTTTCAAGGTGAAATAAACAAGAATGTTTGTATTTTCACTAAATTAAAATAAATAAAGAAATAAGTATAATTTTTGTTCTATTATTTTTTAGCATGGTTACTTATATTGAAAAATTTTTACTTGAAAATTATTTTAATACTTCTCACCATTTTGTTTAAGCTATGTTATTAGTTCTATGTTGTTTGGGGCTACCATGATGTTTTTATTTCTTATTCTTCTAATTAATGAAATATTTTTTCCATTATTACTTAATCAATAATTTAGGATTATAGAAAAATATTTCCAATGCTATTTTCTTAACAATTTTATTGCCGAGGTGTAATAATGTATGTATGTATATATATCATTACTAATTTTCTCAGTGGATATATGAGCTGCAATAAATTTATCTTGTTTAGGTCAATTTCCTTTTTTTTTTAGAAAAGCTCAAATAAATATTTACTTAACATTCTATTTTTAGGTGGATATTTGAAATAACTCTGGAATACGTTAACATAAATATCCAGCACCCTTATATTGTCATCTGGTCATAATGTGTTTGTATTGAGTACTTCAATTTATTAAAACCAAAAGGGCTTGGCATATTTTCGGGGAAGTTTGAATTTTTTTGTTAAATCAAGGCGAAATTAGAAATCTGTTAGGGTAAACATATCTCCAAGTGGTATTCGGTTATTTAACTAAGTATTTATATTACAGTGAATGGGAATAAAAATAATCAAATAGCATCCGTTCAAGTAGGTGTCAAAATTTTTCAGTTTAAGCCGGACCGCATGAAGCATCGTCTGTCCTATTTTTGTGCCGGTATCGCGTTACACTGGTCCATTTTTGGAGCAACTATCTTTACTCTACCAATGGGAGCACAGGACTGCTGTGCGGCAACGGTGGTTACGTAAATTAAATCAACGAAACAATCGCAGGAATTCCGTTTGATTATAAACAAAAAATTTATTAGTTTTTGACATTCACTTGCAGTGGCGGAACTTTCATTTGTTGGATCCCCCGCGAATGGTGTAGGTATTTTTTTATTGTAGTTAGATTCGGCCTCGACTGACTGGGTCTTTGATATGTTTGGGCCCCCCCAGCACGAATAAAACTTCGCCACTATTTACACCACTCATTTCTGGTTGTCTTATTTATACGCATATTTTTTTGACATCTGTATATCAAACTTTAAACAAAATATTATGCCATTTCTACGTCATCTGTTTCGTATTTTAACAGTTAGATAAAACACAGGTGACGGCTATTTTATAATATAATAGATTGACATTGGTTTAAATAACCATTTTAATGACGCAACGTGGTCCATTTCCTTTGATTTGCAGCGCCACCTTTCCGTTTAAAATGGAACTAACATATACTGCGATATTTGAAAAGTTTCCATGGTGGTTGTCGATTTTACCATCCTCATCATAACTAACATAGATTCTAAAATTGATTATTGGTATTTTTAAAATTTCTGAAATTTAGCTTAAATATCGTATATTTCGAACGATTTGCGTGCATAAATAAATCACAACTTGTGCCTTTACTCAACATATACATCCGCACGTCCTGGAAAGTTAAATAAAACGGCATTTATTTTCTGAGCTACACCAGCACGTATTTTGTAAATTTCCGCAGTTATTTATAAATCAGGCATTCTATGCAAATGGCATCTCCGTTGCAATAACTTTGCTAACGCAACGAGATTGCTAAATAAGAAATTGAATGATATTCGGAAACCATAGAAGTTAATTCCAGTGCTATTTTTCATGACGGTAATTTGAAGGTTTTGGTGGTATTAGACATTCCAGTTAGATACGAAATTTTAAGTTAATAGTAGTCGAAAAGCCTTTATTTATGAATTGATTTCACTCTTTCGATTTTTAGATGATCATAACATCTAAATATTTATTGAAATCTTTGCTTTGCTATTAAATTTATGTATGTTAAAATATATCACGCGCTTCTTAAGGTCATATCACACAGATTTAATGTTAGTAGGCATAAATGGCCTAATATTGTTCACTTCAAATCATGACATGATAATTGGAGACATCAGCATGTACATATATTGTGTGTACATGTTTTCTGTATCCGTGAATGTTAATTAAAACAATTAGTATTATGTGTATATGTGTATTAAGACGCGTAACAACGATTGCTATGTATGACGAGAACTGTTAACCAAGTAACATAATTCTTTTATGCTCGTTCACACATCTAAATTATTCTTTTCACATTGTCCTCACGTACTTAATTAAATTACTCTTTCTCCAATTTATTGTGTGTCTAACGACTTCACACTCTCTCTTTGAACTTAGTCTAGTTCATTTGAACAGTAATTTATTTTTATCATGGGACTATTTAATAATAAGAGTATTTAATTGTAAGAATTTCAGTCGAGGCAAGCACATATGTGAAGTAGTTCTTTGGTAACTATCCTCTAATTGCTACTAAATTCCTTAAAATATGTAATATTTCATTTTGTAACTCCATTTGCTTGTGCAAGTAATAAGATGTAAGAAATCTATTGTATTTGACAAATGCAAAATCAAATACCGCAATCTATTTTTATTAGAAATAACTTCTTTCCAGCACTCCCACTCTTTTTGCGTGTAATCAAATATCGCTTTGTGCGATTGCGCTATCCCCACCAGTTGTTGGCAAAATTTCGTGCACCAAATGTGTGAGTTCTTCCACGTTCCGGTATTTGACTTTTGCAATTCCATTTGCGTAAAATTTTAATTACACCTGCCTGAAATTCAGTTAATTTTTGACAGATGTTGACACCGAATATATTAATTTTTCATAAATTTAGGGCGTAATTTATTTTTGGAAGGCGCTGATGTTTGGCATAGTTTACATTTTCCAAAAGGAAAAACTCCATCTTTCCCTTATTTATTCTGCATACGTCTGGACGTTCAAAAATAGCGATGAAATAAAAATTTCTATAAATATTTGTTACATTTTGCATGACTTATGTTAAACATTGCAAATTGGCGGGGCGCCAATTCTGAATTTGGATGCTTCCAAACATGTAATCCTGTTAATATTTGGCAATTTAACTGATGCAGGCGTAATGACAATCATTTTTAGTGGTTATTGTTAAGCCTTGGCAAAATGATGGTATACTTGTCGCCCTTTCATTTTGCTGAAAAAGCTATCTATTCGATTTCATGCTTTTCTGCGAACATGCAATGATATTGTACAATGGAAAGCACTTGTTATTTTATCATGCGTAGCGAGATGGAACCATGATTGATTGGGGTAAGCAAATTGACGGCCAACAGCATATCAACAGCAGCATGAAAAGCTCGGAAAGCTCAAAACAACAAAATTTTCTCCTAACCTGTCTGTTGACTGGTGACTTGTCTGGAGACATGCTGTTCGGTTCGGCTGACCCTCTGTTGAGAGTACTGCTGAGTTTGTTGTTGCTGGGTCACACTCTGCTGTTGCTGAGTATGACTCTGCTGTGAAATTTGTTGCTCTTGTCGTTTCATCCTGTCACCACATTAATCGCACAGGTCGAAAAATTATCGATGATACAAAAATATTCGATGATTTGTATCGCACAAAAAATAACACAAAAAAAAACACAAACACGAGTCTCTTATAAGAATAAAAATGTGACTAGTCTATAATCACGCCTTTCCACGGCTTCAGTTAGCAGAAGTTAAGTCATAGTCCCCGATACTAAAAAAAATGTACCAAGACGTCGGTCGTTTGCGAATTGCGAGCGAAGAGTGAGGTCTCCTGCTGATTCTGGTTGAGTATGAAGGTGGTGGAAGTCAAAGCACGAACGTAGCCGAATGGGTTTATTTTAAGTCATTTTGGGTATATGATACGGCCGGGATTAGACTCACTTCTATTCACCAATGGGTAGGTAGATTTTTTTCGGATACGAACGCACTGAGTCAGAATTTGCCGAAATTCGACGTCGATGACTGTTCGAATTTTGCGTGACCGTCGACGTTTCTGTTGATAATGCGGTGATAAGGAGGATTCCTGCAGTGCACGCATGCATCCGATTGAATACTTTAAAAATAAATAGCGTGCGTACGCGTAGGTTGGATGTGTGTCAACGGTAGCGACAGAATCTGTACTGTATTAAAAATAAGACACGCATACGCGTACGTGGGGCCGTTTTACGTATTTATGAATAGGAGATGTGCGTCCGTTCGTCGACGGTCCCCAAATACTGTTTTGTTTATATACAAAATGCATATAAAATTATGTTTTCTGGTTTAGTTAAGATTTGGACATTTGTAAACATTAACATTAAGAGAACATAAACAATTAAGGGTGAAATAAAATCAAAAGATGCAGCATAAAATGTGATAATTGCTTTCAATAAATTGATTACACATACAAGTGAAACAAGTCTGTTTTGTAGCTCCTACTTATTTGTTAATTCCATTAGATCTGTTAAGTGCCGCGTTTTTCAGTTATTTACAAAACAAATACCAGTAAATACTGCATTTCACTTAGGTAGAATAAAGTTTTTAATGAAAACTCACATCCTTCTGTTAAACCAACATTTTATCGAAAAAGATAATTTTCATAAACCATTAAGCATAAAATGATTTTAAAAACTTCTCCATTTCATTATCTTTCGAATAAGAAACAACTAATTTATCTTTTGTATTTATTGGCTTCTGTGGTTTTCGCCAGTTTTTTACTTCGTCTTTGGATTTCTCTTGTTCTTTAGTAACTACCTCCGTTTCGCTTACTTTTAATAAAGACGTATCCTGGGTTTCTTTCACTACTAATTTATCTTTTGTATGCGTTGGATTCTTTGGCTTTCGCAAGTCTTTTATTTCGTCTGATTTCTGCGCTACCGTGATAACTGTTTCGTCTACTACTTTAAGATTGTTTTCCATTTTATCTGTTTTTGGAATAGAATCTTTACGCACCGGTTTAAGCAAGACCTCTTCCAAATTTTCTTTTTCGACAGGCTTTTTGTCTTTTGGCGTTTCTTTTAATTTAATTTGTTGTTTATTCCATGGTATCGGTTCTATTCTTTCAGGTATCGGTTTAGATGGCTTCTTCTGCTTTGTCACAGGTGCATGAGAATCCTCGATTATTTCTTCAGAAGGACCTTCAGTAATTTCTGGTTTTCTAGGTTTACGCCATCCCTTTTCCTCGTCCTTCGGCTTATCTGCTGCTGTGATCTTTTCAACTTCATCAACTTGTAAAGTAGAAGTGTCTTTCGTACTAACAACATCAATTTTCCGTACATCCTTCTTCGATTTGCGCCATTCTTTTACTTCATCTTTTTGGAAAATTTCCTCATTTACCACTACCTTTTCATCTACTTTTGAAATAGTATCTTCTACAATAGTTTTGTGAGATACAGTTTTGTCAACAATTTTTTCTACTGTTTTAGTTATTATCTTTTCCGTCGTGATTTGTTTTTCTTTAGTTACTTCTACTATTTTGGTATCATCAGAAATTTTTGACTTTTCAGGAATAACAGGTTTTAATGCTACATCTTCGATTGTTGGTTTCCCAATGACTGTGTGTAATCGGAGTCTTTCTAAGCTGAATTGATTGTTTATTCCAAGGTATTGGTTCTTCTTTTTCTAGTAAGGTCTTCATAGTTTCCTTAGTTTTATACTAGATATTTTTCAAAGAATTAGAAACATGATATTGCGCGCATGTACAGGTTTGCAGTCTACGTTTTCGTTTTGGCACTCGGAAATATAAAAATTGCAGTATCAATTTATCATAAAAAAACTTATGACATACAGTGTTGAAACTGCAGTCACTAGTGAATTAAGTGATAGAACAAAGTATTTAGATACGCATTGTATTAAAATTTCTAACCAAGTAGCTTATGGATTGGTGTTGTAACTAAGTAGAGTAGAGTGGTATTTTTTTACCATTATTTTACACCTTGTGGGATGAGCATGCTAAAGTAATCTTGTTTAGCCAATTGATAGCCAAAAATGCATTCAGCTGACCAAATTAGGCCCAGCCTATACAAATGTGCTGGTTACTGCCCATGATTGAATTTCATTCTTGTCAGAGTCGATCAGAAAAATCTGGATATGCTGTCATCCATGTATCAATACTCGTTTTCCATTATTCTTCGTTTTTTAATAACGTTTATTGTAGCAAACCGTTACTGCTGTTTCAACACAAGACTTTTCATTATAAAACGATAATAAACGTAATTGAAAAACAAAGAAAAGTATTATTTTAATTATCGTACAGTAACGGCATCCGAAATCAATTAACTTGTTTTCCACTTCTGCGTGATTATGAGCATAATGAGTCATTTTGATTTTGAACGTAGATGACCAATAGGTATTCCATTCTTCTTTGAAAATGTGGATACTTTTAATAATTTTTTGCTACCAAGTACAGGCTATATTGGTTTCCCTTGATGTGATCTTCTTTAGCTAGTTTGTTTACAATTTCATTTGGTTTAATCTCATTTGATACGAAATTACTCTAAATCAAAGAATATAGATTTAGAGTAATTTCGTATCAATGCCTCTTACTTTTAATAACATAGAACTCATTTTTGAAATATATATTATATCCCTATAAAACACTAGTGGAATTAGTCGCGATTACAGCTTTCCCAAAGTTAGTATGTTTAGCATAAATCACTGCTTTAAGCATTGCAATTACTTCAGTTGTAAGTATATTTGCCACGGAGTTCCATTTAAATGGTGCACTCACTACGGCGTTGTGTACATTATATGCGCTCCCATAACCGAGGATGCTTCTGGAGGCATTCATAGAGATAATCAATGAGTTCGTGAAGCCAAATTGTATGTTTATTACAGATAATATACGCTCAATAATCAAAATCAGTAATTTTTTGTACATATTTAGTATTTTTTGGAATAATATGGAATTTTGACAATATCATATTTGAGTTCATAAATACCTTAACTACTTACAACTTAGTTGCCAAAATACGTATTCAGAGTTCTTTATTCAACAAGGTGGTAAGGGTATTTTTATTTTAAATTTATTTTAAGCCACCGTATCCTATTATCCTATACCCTTGTCTAGTGTACATGAAATGTATTTCATCCTATTTCTATATAGGGTTTCGTCAATTCTATCTTCCTTACTCCTAATACCCGTATTTTCTTCTTTTCTTGGATAATTTATCATTTTATTTAAACAATTATTTCAGCTTCTAAAATTGTGACCTTACGTTTCTTCATACTTTTTTATTTATAATCCATCATATAGCGACGTGCCAATTACTAGATGTTTTTGTTATATAGTAACAGAACACTTCTATTTACCTAGATGGCACTTGTTGCCTTGTACAACCGTGCAATACAGATACAAATCCAGATACTGCGCTTCTCACACAGCACTCACACACCACGTATTCGCCCTTTTGCATAGTGTCAACAACGCCTCTAGAAACTGCCCTAGTGTTTCATGGTTCGCTTAGAATCATTTGTGGATCCGTTATGTTTATTTGTAAAACCCTTCCAAATCTCTTTCGTATTCTGTGGTGTTATATGTGCGTGAGAATATATTATGATTTTACAATTTTTAAAATAAAATATTCCTTTATCTAGCAACATTAGTACCGGTATCTGCCAGCGGCTGGACTGGAATATTATTTATTTCCCAATTTGCTGCATTATCGACTGAGAATAAGTGACATAATTTATGCCACTATCAAATCACATTAAAGAATAATGTAATCAATATATGTATGCTGCAGATAAATCTGATAAGAATGGTCATAACAGAAATTTTCCATTTTGAATGCCGATTGCAATGTATTATTGTTAGAAAGTTTATGTACGATAAGCACACTTGCGAAACAGATATGTAAAGTTATGTACTACTTCGTATACCGTTCGCTTACTGTTCGTGTAAAGTAACTTGGAACAACAACAACTTGCTGGTTTACGGATGGATCGAAAACACAGCAGGGCGCCGGCGTAGGAATATTTTACAGTAACGAGAGAGTCGAAAAACACTATAAGCTCGGGCAATATGCAACAATTTTTCAGGCCGAATTCTACGCCATTGAGATGTGCGCAAGAGAGATTTTGAACAAAACCCTTAAGCACAAATCAATAAAAATTTTCAGTGACAGGCGCTGTATTGAAAGCATTGGAGGCGCACAAACTGATCTGGAGCTGTAAAACTACTCTGAATATAATAGGGCCGTCCAACAAACTAACCCTAATCTGGGTCCCGGGCCACTTCCTCATTCAAGGCAATGAGGTATGCCGACACCCTTGCAAAAGAGGATGATGCTGCGTGCTTCTGGGGTCCAGAACCGATAATTGACATATCCACTTCGGTAGCCAAACGATAAATTTGCTTCTGGGTAAAACAGAAAGTACCCTAATTTTGGAGCAATTCTTCTGGATTGGTACATGCGAAGGAGTGCATTTCACCCAATCATGTCAATATCGGAGAATTACTAAAACTTGATCGTAAAAGGATCAAAATAATTACTTCTGTGTTTACAGGTCACTGCAGACTCAGAAAACACCTACACAGAATCGGGTTATCGGAAGAAACCGAATACGGGCTGTGCATGGAGGACGAAGAAACAGTAGAGCACGTTATGTGCCACTGTCCTGCGGCCACCCGCATCAGGTGCTCCATCTTTGGAAAGGGCATTACTTCTCTAGTGGAGCCAAAACATTCCTCATTGAACAAGATTCTGAGCTACCTCAAGGGCGTGGACTTGTTTGATGAACTCTAGGATGGCATCCGCTCTACAATAGGACCTAGTGGCCGAGGTAGAGGACGCGATCAACGACCCAGGTGGATGACATCTATACATCAAGTAAATTAAGTAAATCAAGTAAGTAACTTGGAACACTTTTGCGCTGTTTGATCTAAAAATGTATAGTTGGAACATTCTTCTTGCGATGTACAAGTACTCTACAGCAATGTAATTGTTTTATGGTGGGTTGGAACCAACCTGTAATGCTACTTCATAGTACGAGTAAAACCAGTTTTCATATTGTCATCGCTGGACCCTTAGATACATCTCAATCAATTTCCTCCATGGGTCATAGAAATTAGGTGATCAAATTCAACTAAAACGAAGTGAACGTTTTAATTATTCCTACAGTGATCACTGTGTGTAGACGCGTATCGGCAATATATTGGCAAGATTTTACTTGAATGGAACCAATGGAACTAGAAACGTCGAATTTTATTCGTCGAACAATGTACGATAACTTTCAAGAGAGTGATCAGAATTCAAGACAGAAGTAGCGAGGGAAATCAGATCACTAATTCTCTCCGTTTTGGAAAAATATTACCTTGTCTAGAATTAATAAGAAAAAGGCTTTCCAACCAATTTAATAATAATAATAATAATAATAATAATCAACAACCTTAATTACCCTAAGGGTGTAAAGGTAGACCAACACTTTTATTTCTTGTTGTG